>QAOA01002514.1:241811-373420 GCA_003255065.1 Cercis canadensis
AAAAAAAAAAAAAAAAAAATGTAACAGCCACCAATAAAATAATTATTACATGAAAGATAAAGAGACCATTTCTTAAGAATTGGCTATCTCAGCACCTAGATGCATATTTTACTGCACACTTGGCGACACAATGCTATATCATTCCAAGATGTTATGCACTTGTAATTTTTCTGAACTGTAAAGAAGGTGATGTAATATACTTTTTATGTTAACAGAGAGAGTCACACACAAAAATGCATAAGATACATGTTATTTCAACATAATAGTTGCCACTTTTTCAGGAATCTACACTTAATGACACAACCACTATATATAGCTAGAGAAAACCTGCCACAATAAGGTGGCGAAAGACCAGGAAAAATGCTCCCTGTTTAGAGTTTTATGTTCCCCTCATTTCTACAATAATGCTAAAAGCACGTCTGAATATTATTTATTCCCTTCAAACGTGCTTGACAGAGTTACACATTGCAAAAAATATTTAACTTCATATTGAATGACGAAAAGAGAAAAGCATATGGATAGCTCGATGATGCCTCAGTCTAACTAGAGGATCAAAGAATTAATTACATACTGGAAGTTGGTATTCTGTTTCAGAAATCCTGCGACCCCCTTTTATCGCAAAATGAGCACAACCAGGATATTTTCCCTTCCTTGAGTACAAATCAAGGTATAGATATCCCAAGTCACCCTGAAATAAGTTATAGAGCCTCAATGTATAAACAATGATAAATGAAAGAAAGGCAAAACAGCATTCATGAGAAAAATAATCAGCAACAATGTAAATTACATTTGAGTGATCAGCTCTTATACAGTACACATATAAAATAACCCCTAAAGGCCTTAGAACCTAGGCAGAATGAAGACAATAGAGATCAGTCATGGAAACATGTCCAGTTATTGAGGATGGGATGACAATGGTTCCTTGATTCATTAAATTGCTTTTCTCTTTAAAAAATCTAATGGTACCCAGAACATAAAAATTAAAATATACTGAATACGAATCAGAAACTCATATTAATTCATAATAACGGATGTAAGTTTTATACAACTAACTAAAGCTCCAGAGACATCATTGTGTCTGAGTTAAAAGAGTTTCTATCATAGTATTTATGAGTTATATCCAAATCTATCACAAGTCACAAGGATTTCAACACTTATTTAAATACCTCTTCAGGATGATGAAGAGACAGTTTAAGCACTTGTGGATGCCATGATTCACCTGGTGCCATTGGGATGCTACGGAAGGTTGCACCAAACAACGACTGCACCAGCACCTTCAAACCCTCAATACATTGTGACAAAGGAAAATATGATGCTACAACCTGCATAAATGATCCTTGCATCAAATTGAAAACTATGAACCCAAATATTCATAAATAACAACCAAAACATACAAGTTTAGGAAATTTACCGATGGGTCCAAATTATAAGCAGAGGACTTCATCATTGTTGTGTAGTATGCCTCATCCCACGGCCTTAGATCTCCACAACTTTCACCACATTTTTCTCTCTTAAATTTCCTAATTGCCTTAAACTCCTAAAATTGTAAAAAGAGTTTCTTTATTATGGTACAAGTACAAGACTTGATGAAACATGTTTGTGCCCTATAAAGTATGCCATAAAGGAGCTTATACCTCATCAGCCTTTGCCCGGACCGTGTTGCTCATTTCATGTAAAAATGACATTACAACTGCTGGTGATGAAGCCATGTTAGGCTTCATAGCAAATTCAGCATAAGATCTACATCCCATTATCTGGATCAAGTAATGAGACAGTAAAATCAAAGGGTTACTGAGGGTTACAAACTTTTTCACATAAAGATAACATGCATATACTGACTGATTAAGTACCAATAAAACATAAAGGTTAAAAACATTACAGCAAGGATATACAATAAAGATAAAATGCAGACACTTACACTCAAACAAAGACATTATTAAAGAGAGAGAATGCCTCATGCTGATATATACCTGAGCCAGCTCGTGGCGAGCAGATATAAGCCTTTGGAGAACACCAATATTTGCATGTGGGACAGAATATCCTTGAATATACGCCATTTTTCTAACCTGAAAATTAATGTGTAGAGAAACACACAACATTAGTTATTAATGAAAAGGAAAAACAAATTCTAAGTTTATTAGTTAAGCTCATTCAAGAAGACCAACAAAATGAATCAATATTTTAGTGGAACAGGTTGCTTAAAAAATTAGATAGGATCCCACATACTTTTCCAGTTCATCTAAACTTATTGTTTAGTCCTTACTAAAAGTTACTTGATACTCCTTATCATGAGAAGATTCAGAAAATAAGGATATATTTCCAAATCATCAAAAAGAAGCTACCTCATCATCTGATGACAATTGCAGAACAGAAGCAAGAGTTTGTGGGTCTGTCCTAATCCGAAATCCTTTCTCTGTTGTGGTGTCCCTGCACCCTGCTAAATCCTTTGATTTTAAAGATGTTGACCGATAGATAGGCTTAATGAGATAATGCAAACTTTTGGAGATGCGTGATGAAGGATATATATCAACAGATCCTGGGTCCATTACGATATTTTCATTGAACCTAACCAAACCAAATGAATATAGATCAAGAGCACAGTCAAACGGGTATCATTTAAATATGTTATGATTTGGGAATAAAAGTAATGAAGCAATAATTAGATACAAAATTGAACATTTTACAAGCATAATTAACTCCATCATTTAGAGAAATAATTGTAAACTAAGTAAAACTATTAAGGAAATACTTTTTTTGATAAAAAAGCTCCCAATAGGCTGTAAATGTTGCATAATAGTTCAATTCCTCTTCCAAGTATAGAAAAATAAAAAGCTTCTGCAATAAACTAGAGGATAATATCAAGACAAGAAGTAGTATTTTATTGATATACACTAAATTGACATTGTAGCACAGCAAGTAACAAAAGGTCTGAAAAGAAAAATATTAAGTAAAAATCAAAATTATCAACCATTTGTCATGTACCAGCAGTCATTCACAAGATGTTTCTCTACAAATTATACTAATTAATAAAAAATGAATAAGAAGGGAGATATGTAGTGACCAGAGGAATATAGCTTAGGAAAGACTGTTTTTTACCCCTAAAAAATTCACCACTACTAGAGGAAGTGCAGCGAAATTAACAAAATTTACTCTGAAGATATCTAAGAAATTTTAGCTTTGAACAGATTTCTTCAACCTAATTTCCAAATAGAGGAAGTGCATAATGTTCGAGTCTTACAAATTATACCCGTCAATAAAGAAATATAAACATGATGGGAGCAGAAGTGGTAGAAATAAGAACATATTGTTTAAGACACAAAATGTTCACATTAAGAAAAATTATTCAAATTTTCACCACAAGCAACTGGAGAGTGAAGGAAGAAGTAAATATCTGTTATAGACATACTTACTCTCTGCATAGCTTAGAAATTTCAATATTTAGCAGATTTACTCTGTCCAATTTCTCTGCAAACAAAGTTGCCATATCGATACCAGAATTAGCAGATTTTAAAGAGAAAAGATTCCCTACGTTGTCTGCTGAAAACATGATGCATCATTAGCAGCAATATGGATACCAGTGCAAAGATGAATTCCACCCCTTTCAAAGTCAATACATAGGTTTCTAGCTGCCCTTTGGGCTTCCTCAGAGAGCATATGACGCTCTTCCTCAGCTTTCTTCACCGCATCATAGAGAACGTGGTTTGTGTTGAGATGCTGCACAGCAGAGAGGAGACAACATTTAGTGGTTACTTGTAATTGCTTATAAAAGAGTATACCTAAACAAACACAGAAGATGTTATATGTTGAAATTTTGTCTCAAACAATAGCTCCACCAAGTTCAAATACATGCCACTTGAATCTTTAGAATTCTTGTAAAGCACTAGAAATATTAAGACAGTAAGAAACGACAATATTTCGGTAACAAGTTAGTTCTTATGAATGTTTAATCAAGGACAATGGCTATGGTATTAGAATCAATGCATGGTAGATGGAACTAGGCTGGCTATAAATCAGTTCAGAGCAAGATCAATTTAATTTTGGGATTAGTCACAGCAATAGACAATACATACTCTCCCCAAGTAAGTCATGTTAGTTGTAACAGATAGGAATCTAAGCATGGTTGTAATTTAAGGTGAGAATCCCTCAAGGATCTCAGGAAAATTTCTCATGATGTTGCTTATAATATAAAGCATCTTGATACTTCTAGATATATAAGCATATTTGTATTCCTATTTGCTCTAATTCAAGATGATAGTGTTCCAGAGATACTTTTTTATATCTTTTACATATACAAATTGGAAAGTGCTTATGATGCCAAAAAATTTATTCATATAAAACCAAAAGAAATGAAAAGAACAAGAACTGATATTATTAGGGGTATGAATACAATCAGAAACAAGCAGTGAACATCACCCGTCACCTCACATGTAGATATTCATTAATTCTCAGTGATGCCTTGTCAGCCTCCTCAATAAATTCCCTGATTACAAAAAATATAATGAACCTATAAGAAGAACGATTAACCTGATAGCTAGCTAAGGAATTTATCAATTACTATTTTATAATTTACAAGAAATATGACTGTAAATTACGATGAAATTCTCAAAAGAACCTACCTGTCTGGATGGGTATGCCTACATAGTTCTGCAGAGTCAACAACAGAACAGACCTGACACATCAAATTCCACTGTCATTCAAAGTGCTTGATAACAATATACTAGAGTTACAATCAATCAGCACAAGTTATAAATTTATTTTTTTTAAGAAAAAACCCATGAATCCAATCATACTGTGTCAGAAATCTCATCCATTGCTCGGATTATTTCCGGAGCAGGTGGCATTGTAGAAATGTATGTAATTAGTTCTCCAGACCTGACAGACATGATTGCTGTTATCAGTGAAACCATTCATTAAAAAGAGATAAAAAGAACTATCTGAGAATTTTCCTTGCTCACTAATTAGAACTCTTTAACAAAATAGCAATGAATTGCAAAAATCTTCCTTACTGCAAACATACTAGTGAATTGAAACAAAACCCAGAAAAACAATGAACAAAATAGCTTAAATTGCAAGGCAATTGGTTGCTACAAACTCCTAAATAAGGGATAGCATACTTTACCAAAAAGACCAGATTTTTTTTTAAAAAAATTTACTACTAGTTACCTTTCAATAGCTTCAACGACGAATTTTTGAAAGCCTTTTGGGGTCTTCAAATGGGGGAAGCCATAGAGACCCGTGGTAGTGGTGGTGGCTACGGTTTGTGGGGTTGCTGCGGAAGTACGGAAAGAACGGATTTTGAGAGCAACCCATTTCCATTTCATGTGTTTGAGACGGAATTCTGATACACTTCTACTGAATAGTGTCACCATGATGTGATTGGTGGCGCTATGAAACGCAGGTTGGCAAAAACGGTAATTGAAATGCAACTCAGAACACAAAACGTGGGAAGGAGAAAACACTCGAATTCAAGAAAGATACGAATACTCCGACCCGGAAAATGATATGATACTTTTCTAGAATAATAGTAGTAATTTCACATATGAAAAATGTTTAGCAGCTAAAAGCGGTTGTTCACCTAAATAATCAATTTCACAAAATAAAATATCTAATTACCCATCTTTTGAAATTAATTATCAATCTACCAATGTTTTATTTTTTTAAAAAAAATACTATAGTGATAAAGTAACTAACAGTTAATGTTAACCTGTGACCCATTGCACAATTTGACTGCTCATTCTAGGCATATCAACTTTGGGTCGAGCTCCATATGTGATGGAGTGACTCTACAATATTTTTTTTAAAAATAAAATAAAATATCCATAAATTGGTAATTAGTTTTAAAATATGAGTAATTGAGTATTTTGTTTTGTAAAATTGATTATTTAAGTGAAAAATACCAGAATAATGTCTGTTTATAATTATTCTCCATAAGTGGTGTTTATTTTTTTTTTTTTTGTGAAGTTTTTTAGGTACATTTTGTACAAGGTATATCAAAAACCTGTGGACACATGGTCAAAGCAAGTCTTAGGTTATCCGGTCAGGTTTTTACCTTATATGAGAAGTTATAGATGTGACCTCATAAAGATCTATATTTGCAGTTTTTCACAATAGTCCTTGTCACTTTAATAGCTGGCGACTCAGAAGTAGCACGAGGAGGAGATGGTGGAGAGTTAACGCGGCAGCAAGAACGTACGGAGGCAGAACGAGCCCAAATGAAGAAGGGCAAGATTTTGAATAAAATAGGGGCAATTGTGTCATTTGTGGTCATTTATTTGCTTAAATTCTAGTCACGCTTTTGGTGCAATTCAAGTCACGGTTTTGCTCCTATTTGAATCACGTTTTTACCTATTTGAAGTCACATTTTTGGTTTATTTGTAGTCACGGTTTTGAATAAAGACGTGATCTAAATAATAGGCAAAACCATGACCCCCTTTGTCCTAAAACCGTGGCTTATTTGGCTAAGGCGTGTTCATCGAATAGGTTAAAGCGTGTTCCCTCCTTGGAGTAAAGCGTGTTTCAGCTGAATACGATTTTTCAGTTTGGTTTAAAATGTTTGCCGGAGCATCTTGAAATTATTTACGCTATACACGGAAAAACGTGAAAGAATGCTGCTAAAGCGTGAAGGGGTCTATAAATACCAGCTCCTGAACAATTTCTTATTGCAAAATTGGTGTGAGAGCTGAAAGTTGGTGCGAGAGATTGACGTGAAGCTTGGGAGTGTTATGAAAATTTTCAAGAAATTTGAACTTCTGAAGGTATTTATGTTTTATATTCTTAATTTTAGATACTTTTTAACTGTAATATATATTTAATGTTAGAGTATTAAATATTAGTAAATTTTTATAATAATAATTATTTATTGATCAAATTAAAATTATAGTTTAGTTGTCATTAAAAATGATAATTGTGTATGTTAATTGAGTTAAATTTAATAAGTATAAAGATGTGCAATTATTTATAAAGTAGTTGTGATATTATTACATATAGTTATTGATAGAAATTTAGTTAGTATAAAGATATGCAATTATTTATAGAGTAGTTGTGATATTATTACGTATAATTATTGATAGAAATTTAGTTAATATAAAGATGTGATATTATTTATAGAGCAATTGTGATATTATTGTGTATAGTTATTGATAGAAATTTTGTTAGTATAAAAATGCGATAATATTTATAAACTAATTGTGACTGAAAGAAATATTTTAGGAAGAATATGCACATATTAATACATCATAATAGTCGAATATATAATGGACCCCAAGGTGTGATGTGTGAGGGAGCTTCAATCTATGGGTTAAACTTGAAGAACACTTGTAGATTAGATAGATTAAAGTTTCATATCCACAGTAAGATGAGACTTGAAGCAAATCAAATAGTTGAAAAGATAATTTATAAATTCCCAATTTCAATTGAGATATATGTGGACATTACGACCATGAATGTTGGTAGAGATGGAGGCCAAGCTGAAACTGTTATAATTGGTCCAAATTCATTTCCTTGTTCGAATCATCCTTATAGTCATGTGAGAATAGAAGTCGAGCTTTGTTATCAACCGGAAGTTGGTTCACATGCAATTCATTATGGTTTAGCTACTTCTAGTCAAACGCATATGGTAGAAGGAGGCTATCGCTATGAAAATAGCAACCCTTGGCTAAGTTCAGATGTTTGAGATGGTGACATTGAAGTGAATGAAGTTAGATCAAGCCAACGTGGAGGTGAGCAAGAAAATATTAGTCGAGGCAATTCACCATGTGATCCTCTAATTGACAGTAGTGATGATGATGATGCTGATTGCAAATCAGACAGTGGAGAATCAAGTGGTGATGAGGCAGGGGAAGACGTTCCAGATCTTAATGTGGAGGCATTGAGGCAAGACCCAATAGCTGCAAGGACGGAACATGTTGCACTAATACAAGCGATACTTGCACTGCATTATGGAAACATTGATTGGGGAGTAATGCAGATAGTTGACGATGCTGACCAAGTAACATGGTACAGTCAATGGTAGAGAATGGATGAATTCAAGATCGGGTAGAAATTCGAAACAAAAGATGATCTCCAATTAGCTATAAAACAATATTCCCTTCATGCGAACCAACGTTTTCATCTGAAAGAGTCCAAACTAAATAAATTGAGTTTGATATGTTCAAACAATGCTAATGGATGTCATTGGAGACTTCGGGCATGCTTACGTACCAGGAGCAAAGTATGGGAGATTAGAAAGTATAATGGGCCTTATACTTGCACAAACGCAATCCTATCACAGGATCATGACAAACTAGACATTCAAGTGATTGCAGCAACCATTACTGGAATGGTTCAAGAGAATGATGGTGTGCCTATAAAAATGATACAGGAGCGCATAAAAGGCATATACTTATATCAAATATCATACCGAAAAGTGTGAAAAGCAAGGGAAAGAGTGATCGCTACTGTGTATGGTGATTGGAAGAAAAATTATGATTTATTGACTAGGTGGATAGCTGCACTCCAGATGCATGCACAGGAACGATGGTTCAATGGTGTCTGGATGACCGATAGATGGGTAAGTCATCTAATGACCATACGTTAAAGAGATTTAAGCGTGTCTTCTGAGCATTCAAGTCATGCATTGATGCATTTAAATTCTGCAAGCTAGTTGTCCAAATTGATAGAACTTTTCTATATGGAAAATACAGTAGAACTCTACTCATTGCCACCACACAAGATGGCAGTAGGTCACCATTACCTTTAGCTTATGCAATTGTAGAAGGTGAGACAAAAGATGCATGGTCATTATTTTTAACCCATGTCAGACAGTACGTGGTTGAGAACATTCCAAATTTGGCTTTAATCTCAGACCGTCATGTTAGCATCTTAGCTGCAATTGAAGATGAGCAAGTTGGTTGGCATCCACCATTGGGACATCATTTTTTCTGTTTGCATCACGTGGCAAGCAATTAGAACAATGCCTTCAAAAATATTGATGTGAAGCATCAAATCTACAGAGCTTGTGAGAATCTTAGTTTGTCTACTAAATTAAATATTATACAAAGTCTTTCTTAAGGTTGAATTTTTTTAAATGTCTTTCACAGGTATTCAGTTTGAGTATAAGAAGTTCAACGACTTAATGACAGACATCAAAATCGTTTATTCCGATAAGCGTGCATGGAAGTATATAAGCGATATTGATCCTAAGAAATGGATGCAACATGGTGATACTAATGGGAGACGGTTTGGCTTAATGATAACCAATCTGACTGAAAATGTGAACGGCACGTTGAAGGGGATTCATAGTATGCCTATCACGGCTCTTGTAAGAGCTACATATTACAGAATGAACCGTATTTTTATTGAAAAGCAAAAAATGGCTCAAGTAAGATTAGCAAGTAGACAAATGTGGATAGATGATGCAGATCAGAAGATGTAAGACAATGGCCAGTATGCTTCTTCACATCGAACGACTTTATTTGATAGAGATACTAGATCTTTTGAAGTAGATGAGACTTTTGACTTGAACGGAAGGGCGAACAGGAGAATTTTTCCCCTAAACTTAAAAGATAAATGATGCGGGTGTGGTCGATTCCAAGCACTCCATATTCCTTTTTCACACGCGATTTCCGTTTGTGCTTCTATTAGAGTCGATGCATAGGGTTACGTGGATCAAGTATATTCGACACAGAACTTAGTTAATGCGTACGGTGACAAGTTTACACCAATTGGTGAAGAACCAGAATGGCCAACGATACAGGGGTTGACGATCACCCCTAACCCCTCGAAACTACGGGTCAAAGGCAGACCCAAGTCAACTCGCATACATAACGAGATGGATTGGGGCGAAAGCTTACGAAGTGCATTACGATGCGGGCTATGTCGCATGGAAGGACATAACCGACGTAGCTGTCCAAACAGAAGACAAGATCAACCATAATTAAGACTGTCTAAGTTAGTAATGCTGATGGACGATAATTCTTTTTACCGTTGTATTTTATAAGTTTTTTTAAAGTTAAGAATTCATATTGATGTCATATTATTTTTTCTATACTTGTTAATCATTACTTATATTTATCTCATATGAATGTTTATAGCTAAGTGTTATTATTAATCGTGGAAGTTAGATGATGATTTTCAGTATCCACTAAACCCAACATTGCATGATTCTCCTCAATTTAGACTTAATTTTTAATGTTCAAATTGGTCCTTAGTAACCATATTTTCGACATTACTTATTGTAATCTCAAGTGCTTTTACTTGTATTGTTTTCACAAAAGACAGGAAGAATATTATATTAAAATAAGTCAGTATACACACATATCACATATTACAATATTAAAAATAGAAAGGTAACTACATGTTATCAAATCTACTACCAGTGAAGCACGTCCTAGGGTGTTTGTCACGCGTCGGCCGTCCTCGTTGACCCCTAGGTTGGGGAGCCGGAAGAAGCGTCGGTTGCAGATGATCATCATACACGTCCATAATCATATACATCATCTAATCTCAATCCGGCAGGATCAACACTTATGTTTCCCCGATCAATATGAGGACTCCTAATGGGGGTAGCCAAAGGTTCGGCATACATGTCACCCAAAACAGCACGTGATGTCCGTACCGTCAGGTCTAGACACACATCAAGATCTACACCAAGCGCTGATTGGGGAAGACTAGCGTTAGTGCCAAACATGTTGTGCTGAGGTGAAAGCATTTCCACGCTACATGCAATTCCGGACGAACTGGCCTCAGCCCTACCAGATTGAGAATGGTCCCTCAACATAGAGCGTAATACCGGGCTCCGATGCAATGGCCCCGTCATATCAGTAGCCTCCTCTAATGGCCTGTAGTAATCAGAAAAATGTGTCATTCCCTCACACTGATGATGTGTCATAGCCTTCGACTAATCATGTGTCATAGCTTTCAACTAATCATGTGTCATACAATCTCCTTCAAGCTGACCCTGAGTCTACCCCATCGAGGCCTACTGGGTAAACTGTGCTCCCCAACTAAGACCAATTAACCCGTACTTAGCAAAGACTTGGGTTATATCACCCTAAAATGAAGAATACTGATCTGTAGTCCAATGTGGAGGTGTGATAAATGCTTCCCCCGAAAATGGTTGGCTCGGTTGAAAGGGATGTGTTGGCTGGTAAGGTTGCTGGAACCTAAGCATCCCTTGAAATTGGGAGCTATGCTGAAAAATCGGGGGCGACTGCAAGGATACCCCTTCATGCTACTGTTGATGCTGATGCTGATATGCAGGTTGTGAAACAGGGGAGGCTGCGCCTGAGACTGAACATGAGGAGTCTGCTGTAGGACCAGAGCATGCGGCTGGGGATGAGGCATATGGGCCTGTACATAATATATCATCTAAAGTTAATGTTCATTTAAAATTCAAGCGCAATATATACGTTATACAGACATGCAACTGACCTGGTCACCAGGCATGAGGTTACTCGGACTCATCCACCTAGGCGTGATCCAGAGATACCAAGGCATGTAATCTGCGGTGACTCTCATATCCCCAGCACACGGCATGACGTTATTGCTTCGCAATCTCCACACCTCACAATACGCCTCATGGTACTGCGTCCATACTCTATCCTGGTTCCCTCTCATAGTAATCTTCTCTAATCGCAAAGAATATGCTTCGGGGGCAATGGGTATGCCTTGACAACCTCTAAACTGCTGTATAACTCTGTCCGGATAGTGCATCTCGACCACGCTAAAACATACTAATGGGTAGTAGGGTGGTAGCTGCGCTCCGCAATAAGGTTGCCACATAATCTGTGCAGGTCTCCACATTGGACTGCAGATCAGTATTCTTCATTTCAGGGTGATATAACCCAACTCTATGCTAAATACAGGTTAGTTGGTCCTAGTTGGGAAACACAGTTTACCCAGTGGGCCTTGATGGGACAAACTCAGGGTTATTACATGAGTCAGGGTCAGCCTGAAGGAGATTATATGACACATGATCAATCAGAGGCTATGACACATTCAGCGTGAGGGAATGACACATTTTTCTGATTACTACAGACCACTAGAGGAGGACACTGATATGGCAAGGCCATTGCATCGGAGCCCGGTATTACGCTCTATGTTGAGGGACCGTTCTCAGTCTGGTGGGGCTGAGACCAGTTCGTCCGAAATTGCATGTAGCGTGGAAATGTCTTCACCTCAGCACAATATGTTTGGCACTAACGCTAGTCTTCCCCAATCAGCGCTTGGTGTAGATCTTGATGTGTGTCTAGACCTGACGGTAAGGACATCACGTAATGTTTTGGGTGACATGTATGTCGAACCTTTGGCTACCCTCATTAGGAGTCCTCATATTGATCGGGGAAACATAGATGCTGATATTGCCGAATTGAGATTAGATGATGTATATGATTACCTTTTTACATATGTGTATGATGATCCTCTGCAGCCGACGCCTCTTCCAACTCCCCAACCTAGGGGTCAACGAGGACGGCCCACGCGTGACAAACACCCTAGGACGTGCTTCACTGGTAGTAGATTTAATAACATGTAGTTACCTTTCTATTTTTAATATTGTAATATGTAATATGTGTGTACACTGACTTATTTTAATATAATATTATTCCTATCTTTTGTAAAAATAATACAAGTAAAAGCACTTGAGATTACAATAAGTAATGTCTCAAATATAGTTACTAAGGACCAACTTGAACATTAAAAATTAAGTCTAAATTAAGGAGAATCATGCAATGTTGGGTTTAGTAGATACCGAAAATCATCATCTAACCTCCACGATTAATAATAACACTTAGCTATAAACATTCATATGAGATAAATATAAGTAACGATTAACAAGTACAGATAAAATAATATGATATCAATATGAATTTTTAACTTTTAAAAAGTCTATAAAATACAACAACGATAAAAGGAATTATCGCCTATCAACATTACTAACTTAGACAGTCTTAATTATGGTTGATCTTGTCTTCTGTTTGGACAGCTACGCCGGTTATGTCCTTCCATGCGACACAGCTCGCATCGTAATGCACTCTGTGAGCTTTCGCCCTCAATCCATCTCGTTACATATGCGAGTTGACTTGGGTCTGCTTTGGCTCGTAGTTTCGAGGGGTTAGGGATGATCGTCAACCCCTATATTGTTGGCCATTCTGGTTCTTCACCAATTAGTGTAAACTTGCCACCGTACGCATTAATTAAGTTCTACGTCGAATATACTTGATCTACGTAACCTCATGCATTGACTCTAATAGAAACACAAGCGGCAATCACGTGTGAACAAGGAATATGGAGTGCTTGGATTCGATCACACCCGCACCATTTATCTCTTAAGTTTAGGAGAAAAATTCACCCACTCACCATTCCGCTCAAGTCAAATGTCTCATCTACTTCAAAAGATCCAGTATCTCTATCAAATAAAGTCATTCAATGTGAAAAAGCATACTGGTCATTGTCTCGCATATTCTAATATGCATCATCTGTTCACATTTGTCTACTCGCTAACCTTGTTTTAGTCATTTCTCACATTTCAATAAAAATACGATTCATTCTGTAATATGTAGCTCTTACAAGGGCTGTGATAAGCATATTACGAACCTCTTTCAACGTGTCGTTCACATTTTCAAACAGATTAGTTGTCATTAAGCCAAATCGTCTCCCATTAGTATCACAGGTGGTACAAAAGTAATATTAATAATTATATAAGTTAATATGTATAAACTATTAAGCATAATTGTTATGTTTTACCCACATCCAATTTGAAATATAGTCATGATGTGTTGTCATTTCTGCTGCCCCTTAATCAGATAATCTTAACAAGTTGTCTTGATTGAAGTTTGTCTCCCTAATGCCTATGTTTTCATTTAAAATCTCTATTTATGAATCATCAAGATCTTCTCATATGTCAGACAATTGATCACGTAAATTCCACTTGCGTATATAATTATAAATAACATAAGTCATCGTTATGAGTCGTTGCCTACTATGTTTGTACAGTGACACTAATTTTAAAATAAAAAATCTATTTTTTAATACTCCAAAGCAACGCTCAATAGTTATTCTTAGCGATGAATGTTTATAATTAAATAGCTCCTGACGACTATTTGATTGTTTACCTCGACCTCTATATTGTTGTGCATGATATCTTTCACCTCTATAAAGAAGAATAAAACCTCCAGTGCAAGGATACTCAACATTCATAAGATAAAATAAGCCTACATCAATAAATAAACATTAACAAACAACATATAAATTGTGTATTTTCAACAAAACAAGAAAATTTTGACAATATAATATTTATCATTCGTAGGCCATGAAAATTTTGTATTTGGATTGGTAAGTGCATTTAAAAAAGCTTTGGCATCATATGCACTACATTCCCACCCCGAATAGACATATGTAAACATTATATTAAAATCACAAATATACATCACATTTTGTGTCACAATTGTCTTTCTACCTCTGCATGATGTTTGTTTTTCAGCAGAAACAGATACACTTATGTGTGTGTCATTAATTGTACCTAAACAATTTTATTACAAATAATTACAAAAAATAAATTATTAATGAAATAAAAAATTAAAAAGTGCATGAATAAATTCTTAATAGAAACATATACCTTAAACCATGAATAATAAATTGGGTTAGCTTTAATTTTTTCAGGCAATTTTGTAAACTCTTGTTTGATTGGCTCTTTTCCTAATCGACATACTACTCTCAATACTTCTTTAAAATAACGAGAAACTGTTTCTGTAGAATGTTGAAAATGGTATGATACTATTCTATGACGAATATTATGCCCTATAATGAACAAGAACATAACTTTTTTTTCCACCAACAAATTTCTTAAATCATCTAAGTAACTTTTCATTCTCAGTTCATCACAAAAATTAATAAAACATACTTTTTTCATTTGCAACAACTCAAAACAAGTTGTTTCTGATACATTTAATAACTCAAAAATAAACTCACGACTAGTTAATGCATATGTTCGAACCTTGATTTTGTTCAGAAATTTGTGCTCATAATCAAATATCGTGTTAATGATGAATAGCTCAACTAATCCATCATCCTCAGAATCTGATGATGTCTCATCAAAATTACATGTATTACTATGTGATGATGTATTATTTACATCTATCATGGTGAAAAATCTGCCACATAAATAAAATATACATAACTATTGCTAAGTGTGTGGCCATTCTTGAGGAAATTGAAGATGTTTTGATGACATTTATATGAAACCCTTAGAGAAATTTACCAATCCTAATTGGAGGGAAATGTTCCTTACAATGTCTAGTGATAGGAAAAGGGATGACTAGTTAGACTTTAGTGAAAGTTTTCTTTTATTGGGTGACATGTTTATTTTAATGTATGTTATATGTCTTAAAGTAATTTCAAAGGTGTTAGATAACACTTGGACAGACTTATTTAAATGTTTTGAACAATTTTATGTTTTAATTAATGTTATGTTGATGACAATATTTAATTACTTTGAGTAATATATTTGTTGCAAGCATTTGATTTTATAATTCTTAAATATATTATAGTTATGTACATTTTATTTGTATGATAAGTTTTTATAATAATAGATGTAAATAATACATCATCACATAGTGATACATGTAGTTTTGATGAGACATCATCAAATTTTGAGAATGATGAATTAATTGAGCTATGCATCATTAACATGATATCTGATTACAAGCATAAATTTCTAAACAAAATCAAGGTTCGAGCATCTACATTAACTGATCGTGAGTTTATTTCTAAGTTATTAAATGAATCAATGACAACTTGGTTTGAGTCGTTGCGAATAAAAAAAAAACGCGTTTTATTAATTTTTGTGATAAACTGAGGAGGAAAAGTTACTTAAATGATTCATGAAATTTGTTGGTAAAATAAAAAATTATTATGTTCTTGTTCATTATAGGGCATAATATTCGTCGTAGAATAGTATCAGACCGTTTTTAACATTCCACAAAAATAATTTCTCATTATTTTAAAGAAATGTTGATAACAGTATGTCGATTAGGAAAAAAGCTAATCAAACAAGAGTCTACAGAATTGCCTAAAAAAATTAAAGCTAACACAATTTATTATCCATCGTTTAAGGTATGTGTTTCTGTTAAGAATTTATTCATACACTTTTTTAATTTTTTATTTCATCAATAATTTATTTTTTGTAATGGTTTGTTTGTAATAAAATTGTTTAGATGCAATTGATGGCATACATATAAGTGCATGAGTTCCTGCTAAAAAATAAATATCGTGTAAAGGTAAAAAGACAATTGCAACACAGAATGTTATGTGTATTTGTGATTTTAATATGATGTTCACATATCTCTATTCGGGGTGAGAAGATAGTGCACATGATGCCAAGGTTTTTTTAGACGCACTTACTAATCCAATGCAGAATTTCCATGGCCTACAAATGGTATTATATTGTCAAAATTCTCTTGTTTTACTGAAAATACACAATTTATATATTATTTGTTAATGTATATTTATTGATGTAGGCTCATTTTATCTTGTGGATGATGGGTATTCTTGCACTGGAAGTTTTCTTCCCTCTTATAGAGGTGAAAAATATCATACACAACAATATAAAAGTCTAGGTAGACAACCAAGGAGTCGTCAAGAGCTATTTATTATAGACATTCATCACTAAGAATGACTATTAAGCGTTGATTTGGAGTATTAAAGAACAGATTTCCTATTTTAAAATTAATGTCACTGTACAAACCTAATAAGCAGCGACTCATAGTGACAGCTTGTCCTATTCATAATTATATACGCAAGTGAAATTTACGTGATCAATTGTTTGACATATGAGAAGATTTTGATGACGCGAAAATAGAAGTTTTAAATAAAAACATAGGCATGAGAGAGACAAGCTCCAATCAAGACAACTTGTCAAGATTATCTCATCAAGGGGTAGTAGAAATGACAACATTTCGTGACTATATTTCAAATTGGATGTGAATAGAACATAACAATTATGCTTAATAGTTTATACATAATAACTTATATAATTGTTAATATTACTTTTGTACCACCTATTATTAGTATGAACAACTATAAATGATGTTGTTATTTATTTTATAACAATATATTTAAAAGTAGAAATGTCATATCAATATTATATTAAATTTTATAATGATTTTTTTCATTTTTATTTATTTATTCTTCTCATATTCTTATTAAGACATTACCATAATTTATTTATAAAATTAGTTATCATAAAAATTAAAAGAAAAACTTTATATCAAACGAGTTTTCTCTTTTTTTTTTTTTGTTTTCTAAACTTGTTGTCAAAATAATTCTACCAAGTTTTTTGTTATTTGCTATTTAAAAATTATTTTTAAACTAGTTTATCAAACAGATTTTTTTATACTTTTATTTTGCAGAACAATTTTTAAACATAGTTTTCAGAAACAAATTTTAAAAATAAAAAAACAAAAACAGAATCAACACACCCTGTAGCTTTTCTGGCCAGCCAAAGCCAGCCACCACCCTTCTCACAAGCTCAGTCCTCGGGGTCCTAGTCTCGCACTTAAATATTTGAGTAACTCTAACAAGCTCATGACCACAGAGAAGGCTAAACAGTAAGTCTTAAAGAGGCTCAAGTCTTGGTGTCTCTGGTTATCTATGGTAACATTTGTTATTGAGATTATGTCAACGACTCTGCTGAGTTTGGAGGAGGTTCTCATGGAACAACCACCAAGGGTTGTTACTCATGTCACTTAAGAGAACCATGCAAGATTATCCATAGTCTTCAAAGGATGATTTTTATCAAATGTTACAAGCTGAAGTTTGTAGATTGAAGTTTTAATTTGTTGAGCTACTTACAAGTCGTTCTCAATGAACTTGTTATAATTCATGGTTGTTGAACTTGTCATAATTTATTAGCCAAGTTGTTGTTCATTCAGGCCATTGAATTAATATGTTGTTTATTTAGTTCTTGATTTCAGCATATTTGTAACAAGCTGCAAGTATATATAAGCTTCTTTGATGTGAGCATTAAAACGTTGAGAAAGTTAGTGTATGGTATAAGTATCATCATCCAATTGTAATATCAGCATAAATACAGGTGTAGAAGTTAGTAATCAATGATTTGCAGTTAATATTTATTCTTCTTCGGTTCTTCCTGACTTTTCACTTTAATTTTCACTTTTTGTGTGTTCTTTTAAAAGTCTAAAAATCACAAGGTGCCAATATGCTAGCCCGGGGGTGGGGGGGTGGGGGGTTTAGGGATCATGACAGGAGGAACTAGAGAATATTCAACATAAATATTTTTTTTGTTAAAAAAATTTTCATCACAAAGTTTAGAAAAAAAAGTAATGAACGAACAGCCAGCAAAGTTTCCTATATCTCAGCTCACATATATGTGATCCACACTGTTAGAGATAAAGCTTAATTTAAGTTCCAGAAGAAGTGGAAAACTGTTCAGCACATGCTACTATATAACAGCTTATAGAATAAAGCTTAATTTGAGCCTGGGAAGGAGCAACAAATACCTCAGATTCACATGCTGCCACAGAACTCATTGCAGCTTCGAAACTCAAAAGACACAAGGACCTACTGAACTCTCTCTCCCATTCTCTCTGCCTCTAATTTTGATTTCTTTCACACACATATATCTATGTTTCTTATCAAATAAAATTAGGTTAAAATGTGTTCCAAGTACTTAATTTTCAATCAGGTCCCTATAGTATTTTTTCATCGATAGGGATCCTTTAACTTTCAATTTGATCTAATTGAGTCCTTGCCGTCAACCCGAGTTATAAGCTTCCAAAGTTTATATAGTCACTGAGAGCTCACTAAGTTTATAGTCCACCAAGCATACACTGATCTAAAAGAACATTACCTAAAGTAAGACATCATTCAGTTTGACCTCCAGCATAAACTAACAGGTACTTCATAAAGAAAAGAACATAGAAACTTCCTTGATTAAAATTGCAAAGTTAATATATGTTCCAAACAATGTATCATTTCTTATGAGCGAAAATAAACGTTTTCTCATTCTAATTTAATTTCTAAATGGAAGAAATTCAACATAATAAAATACCCCTAAAAGAAATTCAAGATGTCAATAACAGGAATAAAACCTCCCAAACCCAGATACAAATCAATTCATTTTAGGGTTCTCTACTTACGATTATCATTTTATGATCTCAACAAAAATTTCATCTTGATTTACTAAGATAAAAGCAAGAAGGAATCTTTGCTCTAACCTTACCGGAGAAAAAGACCAGATAACGAAGACCCTCTGCGTTCTCTGAATTTCAGAGCTTTAGAAGAAGGAGATGAAGGAATCTTGTCAAAGACCCTCTTCGTTTCAAGTTCCCGACAAGAAATGACCGTTTTTGTAGCCGCAGGCGATGGGTACTGACAGAGAGATGGTGTTGCTTTTGATTACTCTGCTTTCCTTAGTACTATGCTGGCCAGTATAAAAATCAATGTTTTAAAAACTGGATCAGTGAGCGAACCGGTTTGGCAAAAAATACCGGTCGGACCGCCCGGTCGAACCGGTTTAACCGAAGCTTTTACCAAAATTAAAGATTCAAAAGGAAAACATGGAGGATAAACAACAAACCATCAAACTCAACTCATAAGTGAAAATCTCAAACTTAAAATACATAGTCTTAAAACCATCAAAACCATCAATGCATTCATTTTTCAGATCTTGTATATGTGATTTGTGAACAAGGAAATAAATTTTCACTGCCCATCAACTTATCATTATGGTCTTATTAACATACTATTTCTTGTATAAGTTTTTCTCCCTAAGTGGTTTCCATTTTCGCCCTAAGTGGTCTTAAACTTAACCATTGTTTCAAATTTGACTCCTCTTAAAAATTTAATATAAGGGAATGCTAGGCTACCTTAATATTTTACAGGTAAAAAAGGAAAACTTAATGAGTTTCTAACTCTAGTAGACCATCAAATATAAAAACAGCCATCAGATGAGAGATGAGATATGCAGCACCAAATTCGGGACAGACAATCCTGAAACTTAGGAAGAAAGCTAATTTTAAATGAGGCAATGACATGATACCAGATGGAAAGTTAAGCAAGGACTAATTCAAACAGCAAAGGCAATACCAAGGCCTATCCAGAATTACAGTAGAAGTAGATAGGTTAAAGCAATTAATGTCTTCAATCTTGAGGTGAAAAAGAATTAAAATATGATACATACTATTCCAATTAATATACAAACCCATATCATGACAAGAGTAACTCCAGTCACAATTCATAATCTTCAGCAGTTCCATAAAGAAAGAAAAGATTTGGAATTTTTCTCAACTTAGGGAAAACAATTTCAGAACACTAAGAAAGTATATAAATGATTTCATGCTTCTCTACGACTTGAATCTCAAAAATGGCTACCCCAAATGGAAAACTTGAAACACCATTACAGAGAAAGAAATGCCAATGAAACGACTATAGGAAACTCTAGTAGACCATCAAATATACAAAACATGACAGCATTAGAATTACCTGCCTTTCCTAACTTGTTACCATCTTATTCTTGTCCATTCAATCAAAATTAATACACTCACTTTGTCATCATAAAATACGGACACATGAAAGCTTTAAGAAGGCATATTTGTGCAAGAGGAGAATAGTAATCAAGCTAAATAACTAGAAAGGAAATGAAATCACCAAACATTTAAAGGAAGAAAAAGTTAAAAAGTGCCCCATTCGGTAAATCATCCAGGTACCCAAACACACTTCAAGCAACATTCTGATGTCTTACAAACACTTGCGCTACTATCATAATCTTGCATTTCTAATCTTTCAACTACCCGTAACATACAAAAGACATCTATCAAGCATACCAATCAGGTAACCAAACACCGAAGCAAAACATTGAAGAAGATATGGGACAAGTTGGATTTGGAAAATGGGAATTAAAAGCAGGCACTGTTGGGTATATAATTAACATAATCAGGCGAGATAATCAAGTGCGACAGAATACTCATCTGAATCACCTCAAAAGAAACAGGGATGCAGTAAGCAACCATTATATCAGACTTACAGTAGATGAATACAAACATGCAAATACAACATAATAAATAAATCATTATTGATATCTGTATTCTTAAACAACACCAGGTATTGTAAATCAGCACAAACACGCATCACAAAATCCATTGCAAGCGTACTGGTTAAGCAACCCTTCAAGGCACCACCATAGACAACCATTTTGGAAGATAATTTCAACCCAGAAAACAATAGAAACAGATAGACAGGAAAACACACCCAATGAAACGAAACCAATAGAACAGAAACAGAACTCAGGGAAAGTTCCGCAAACCCGACTCAATCGCCAAAATCACAAATTTCCGCATACCCATTTCTACATTAGATGAAAGAAGTGAAACCCAGATGATAACCTGCAAGCAAGGGGGATTACATGGGTATTGATTTTGATTTGCAACGCGTAGAGAAAGCGTACCTTTATATATTGCAGCCTCCGGTAAAGCCTCGTTAACCAGAAAGCGAAGGAAAATGAAAGGCAATGAAACATAAGGACGGAAGTTCTGGATTGGGCTAGGGATTTGAGAATGGATTTTGGGAAAATAGAAGCAGAAGGTCGAGGGGAGGAAGGAAGTAGTTCAGCTGTTTGAAAGTTAGAAACAGGTGCCAAAACCGCACAGTTTTTGGGGAAAATCTGACCAAAAATTTCTCCTTTGTGAACCGTTCGGTTATTGGAAACCGGTACTGGTTCACTGAATTTTACAGTTCACACCGGTTTTTTATCGATTTAATTACCCCAACGGTTTTGACCCCTAAACCAAACCGGAATTTAAATCGGATAACAGTCTGACCGGTTGAACCGGCTAGTCTAGTCTGACTTTTAAAACTTTGATAAAAATGGAGTCTTTTTGCTCTATGACCAGATTTCGGGTCAAACGGGTCTGTCCAGATTTTTTTTTTTACCAGAGATAATTCACCAAAGCTGCCATTTTAAAGCCGATGAGGTTCAAATCTAGGATAGAGGATGAGGGACAGAATTTAAAGTTGGAGGTGTCTCCACTAAATTTACAAAATAAATACATTGTCATTTGCATGTTTAAAAGATTTAGAATCCTTTATAAATTAGTCTTCAAGAATATTTATTAAAAAAATTTAATTATCAAAATTCTTTTTTTGGTACTTTTTTTTAGTACTTTTGGCCACAACTCTAGATTCGAATATAAAACTCACAGCCTACAATCTCAGTATCACTCAACTACAAGTTATTTAGTTAATTATCAAAATTCTTAAGAAACACATAATATTTATTACAAAATAATTTTTCAATCATTAATTTTTAGACCAATCTGTTAAGAATCTTCATGAATGAATGATTGCTTTTGTAATACACAGTTATTCAAAAACTACTGTGTGAAAGTTTGAAATTTTTTAAGGATTCAAATGATAGTTTGCTTAAAAAAAAATAGTTACATTCTTTAAAAATAAAAAGCTCAATCCGATCTAATGTTACTAAGTGTTCTAAAATTGCTTAAATAACCATATTCATCCCTACGGGGTTACACCTACAATACACATGTGATATGATTTATTCCCCAACCTTAATGGAAGCTTGGGCTCTACGTGAGGTATTGCCCATGGTGCTTGATTGATAGTTTATGAATATTGCGGTAGAAGGAAACTACCAAGTTGTGTGAAATAGTATCTCTCAAGGGTCTAAGGATTTTTTTGACTTGGGAATTCTTTTTTATGACATTAGAGTTATGTTACCTTCTTTTTGGTCTATATCTTTTTTTTTTGGTATCTATTGTGTTGGAAATATAGTTGTCCATTAACTTGCTGGTTGGTCTCGTTGATGATATTATGATTTGTGTGGAAGACCACCAATATTTTCATCTCTATGCACTTCTTGCAAATTCTTCTGTTTGTTAGTGATGTTGTTATATTTCCCCTGAAAAAGACAAGTAACACTATTTAGTCAAAAATAATTTGACAAAATTTTAGAAAATAATTATCAAATAAAAAACAAGGATTCTACATACCTAGAGACAGCTTACCGGCAACTGGAAAAATCAGTATTCTTGAATTTAAAATTGTTTCCTGAAGGTTCATTGAAATTAACTAAATGCCCCACATTTATTTGGCAAGTGAGGGCCACGTGACTATGTATAGGCATTGAAAATGGCTTAAAGTTGGAAGTGGGAGCAGTATTCTTGAATCATGCGATGGAATGTGGAGAGAAGCGAATAGAGACATCCATGGGAAGTAAGGAAGACCTAGAATATTTTTTTGTCGTTTTCTTGGAAAGGTTATGCTAATAAGTATCTTTGGTTTTTTTTTTCCCCCCTTTTTGAGAGAGAAAATTACCTTATTTAAAGCTAGGACATGTTGTAGTTAAATGAGACTTTTAACATTTGGATTCAAACTTAAATCTTACAAGTGAAGTGCTTTAATCCTTACTAACACCCATTACCTGTGTGTCTTTGTATTAATTTCAAGTAATGGATATTATGTTAAGTAATTCTTTTCATCTATGTTAATTTGTGTTTGATATTAACAATGAATAAATTCCTTCAATTAATTTCCATCAAAACTAGTGTTCAAAGGGGATAAAAATGGATAAAGGAACTGGAAATAATACCTTGACAGCCATCAAGGAGATAAGGATTGCCCTGAAAACCAGAGGAGCACTTGCCAAGATATCCAATTCCATTCTGAGTCATAACTGCGCTCTGCTTTACACGCGTAGCTCAAGTTTAACTTGTGGTTGTTGGCATGTCTAATTCCTCACTGCCCAATCCAGCACAACAGGCACTGTTATCATCTTCTGGAAATCCATAAGATCTGTTCATGGAGGAGAAGTTTTATGCTTCTTCCTCGAGCACAAATGCATATCCTCATGGATTGAAGTTGTGTACTATGGAGTGGCTCTTTAAGCTTGTAGTAACCAAGACATAACTTGACAGGATTTGTGGAATAGAATCAATGTGATTGATATATTGCGTAACCTTAAAGTCTTAACCACTTAACAGAAATTTATTTGTTTTAATACAAAACAAACTTGTTTTTGTTGATCAAGTGAAGCAAAATTATATTTAGTATTTATTGTTTTTATATGGTTCCAACCTTACCCTTTGTGAGAGCATGTGACATGAGACTCGTCATCAGAAAAATAATTTTACACACTTAAGTATAAGATGTAAAAAAATTGAGCAATAATACAATGAAAGGTTTAAGCAAAATTAGCATGAATCCAATTAAAATTTAAATGAGTTTAGTTATGCTTGTAGAAAAAGTGAGCTTATATGTGTGAAAAAAATATTACTCTTATCATTGTTAATTACTGGTTGATTTTTTTTTTTTTTTGTTTGTTAATGTAATTATTGGTTGAATATTTAGGTACATGACCAAGTGCCCCAAAATTGAGGAAGGGCTTACAAGGCCACCGCCAGTTGAAGTGTGTATGTAAGGTTCAGATCCCAGAAAACAAAATAAAAAAGACGATGTTATTTTAACTTATATAGCATAAAGACCTTACTTTTATTTTATAGTGTTATTTTATGATGCCAATTTTCTTCATAACTAGTTTTTTCTTTCACTGGAAAATGATAAATAACTACTTAAGTCTGTATAGTGAGAGAAAAAATATAGCATAAAGTAATTTTTTTTGGTGCATATCATAATGTAATTTAAAGAGAAAAGAGAAATGAAATCATAGATAAAGAAAGCAAAAGCATAAAAAGATTAACTCACATGAAAAGTTTAATAATCTTCATGCACATAATATATTGGACATAAAAAATGAGGACATGAATAATAACTCACATCAAAGTTAACAAAATTTATTGGATGATAGATAAAGAAAGCAAAAGCATGTAGGAAGCTTAGATAGAAAACAAAGTAAAAAGTGCAGGGCGTGTTGGGCATAATCATCTTCCATGTCGAAGGAAGTGAGTACATGATCTCTAATGCTGTCATACCAGTATTTTGATGGCTGCTGCTATCACCATGTTCATAAATTCCAGATGTCTCATGAAGCAAATATTCTGTCACCTCCAAATTAAGCTGTATGTTACTCTTACCCCATGGATGCTTGTTCATCATCTTTATTCCCTCCAACTCCATTGCGACTTCCTTCATGCTAGGCATCTCCTCCCCTATTAGCCTCAAGCACTTTGATGCAAGTACAGCAACTTCCTTCAACTACTCCTTATTTTCTTCATTCACTATCCCATTTTCAAGAACTTAAAACAAGCAATTCTCTTTGAAGGAAGACAAAAAGTGCATAGCAAGACTTCTTTTCTCTTCCGGCCTATGGAATGAAAGCGCTTTCTCCCCTGTTAGCAGCCCCACAAGTACCACTCCAAAGCAATACACATCGCTCTTCTCAATGAGTTGACTTATCTGCATATACTCAGGGTCCAAGTATCCAAGAGTTCCTTGCACCATTGTGGCTATTTTTGCATGGTCAACAGGAACCAATCTTGAGGCTCCAAAATCAGACACTTTGGCTGCGTAAGTCTTGTCAAGGAGAATGTTTGTAGTCTTGACATCTCTGTGGATTATGGGAATGGAGGCAGCTAAGTGAAGGTATGATAGTGCTCCTGCTACTTCTGCCGCTATCTTAGACGTGTTTCCCAAGACACGTTGTTGCCTTGGATTCATTGTGAATATAATCAAATAGGGCGCTGTTGTTTACAAATTCATAAACTAATAAAGGAACTTCTGTCTCTAAACAACAACCTAAGAGCTTGACCACATTCCTATGATTTATTTGGGAGAGAACAACCACCTCGTTAATGAACTGCTCAATTTGGCTCTGATCCACTAGTTTAGACTTCTTGACAGCAACAATCTTGTTATCTCTTAGAAACCCTTTGAAAACAGTACCATAGCCTCCTTTGCCTATGATTAAGCTCTCATCATAGTTTTTGGTAGCCTTCTTTAGCTCCTTTGCCGTGAAAATTTGAGTTGTACCACAAGAATAGTCTTCTCTTGTGAAGAGTTGCTGCAGCAAAATGAAACCCCCATTCTGCCTAAAAAATTTCTCTTTAAGTTTGATGAGTTTCCTTTTCTGATATACCAAGTATATCAAGGACATGCCCACAAGCAGGGCTATAAATCTTGCACCTGCAACTGTATTTGAAAGATGAAAGAGCATTTCAGTGCTCTTGCTAACTAGTTATTTGATTATTGTTTACACTAATGTCAGAAATTGTTAATAATAAAACTATTCTTGAAACTTCTCTTAACATCTTAAGCTATTGGGTTTGTTTGATTCATTGCCAAAAACATAATAAATCGTATACATGGAGCAATAATTGGGAAAAGAAGAAGTAATAATGAAGAAATTAATTAACTAACTTATCGGTGACAACCTTGATAAGTAGATTTTTTGGCTGGCATCCTGCTTCTTTTGTTCCATTCCTAGAATACCCCTTCTTGCAGAAACATTCAAAAGATTCATTGGTGTTTCTACAATTATCTTTACTTGTACAATTATGGGTTAATATCTCACATTCGTCCATGTCTGCAAGTTCATAATTTTTTTTTTTTTTTTTGTAAGTCAAATTAGATTGGATTAACTGAAAGTCTATTATATGAATACAATTGTTACCAATTTTATTATTTCAGTTATGAACTACTTTTAAGGCTATGAAATGTTAAAAAAAAAAAAAAAAAGCAAACGCAATTAACTTTTTTTGTTTTTGTTTGGTACATACAATTAATCAAAACTTTGTAGAAAGCAAAAGAGGCATATCATTACAAGAATAAAAAGAAACTGAGATATTTACAAGCGATTAATTGTAAAGGAATTACCTTGGCACCACCCACACCCCCCCCCCCGGGGGATGTATGGGTTTCCATGATAACCATTTTCACAGTAGCACCTATATCCATTGTGTTATTACAATAGCTGTTGTTTCTGCAGGCGTAGTGTTTACTATTCCGAGCAACTTCGCATGTGTCATTCCCAAGAGCCCAATCAAGCACCATGGGAGCCTCTGTAAAAGGTAGATGCTTTAAATGATCTGTGGAAAAGGTATACCCATTCTCACCCAATTTGTATACAAAAGAATAGCTGCAGTGGTTGAAATCCTCCACAAATTGGTGACCATAGAAACTAGATGCTTGGACTGTGATGTCCTTCATTCCAAGAGGAATGTCCATCTGGCAACACCCAATTCCTGAACAACTTTTACTGTTCTCTACATTGGTGTAAGAGGGTAATTTGAAATGAGGAGGGAGAAGCTGACTTGTGTACAATTTTTTTTCTTTGGATCGCACATTTCAGGGGCAAGTTCTTGAAAATGGGATAGTGAATGAAGAAAATAAGGAGGAGGTGAAGGAAATTGCCGTACTTGCATCAAGTGCTTGAGGCTAAAAGGGGCGGAGAGGCCTAGCATGAAGAAAGTGGTAATGGAGTGGGAGGGAATACTGGGTAAGAGTAACACAGCTTAATTTGGAGGAGACTGAATATTTGCTCCATGAGACATCTGGAATTTATGAACATGGTGATAGCAGAAGCCATCAAAATACTGGGTATGACAGCATTAGAGATCATGTACTCATTGCCTTCGACGATGGAAGATGATTATGCCCAACAACCTACACTTTTTACTTTGTTTTCTATCTAAATTCTGCATGCTTTCGCTTTCTTTATCTATAATCCAATAATTTTATTTTTTTTTAACTTTGATTTGAGTTATTATTCACGTCCTCATTTTTTATGCTCATATTATATATGTGCCTGAAGATTATTATATTTTTCTTTTGATATGATGTGCCTGAAGATTATTATATTTTGATGTGAGTTAATTTTTTATGCTTTTGATTTCTTTATCTATGATTTCATTTTTCTTTCCTCTTTAAATTACTTTATGATATGCACCAAAAAAAAAAAATTACTTTATGCCATAATTTATCTCTCACTATTCGGACTTAACTCATTGTGTATCATTTTTCCAGTGAAAAAAAAAAACTAGCTATGAAGAAAATTAGCATCATAAAATAACACTGTAAAATAAAAGTAAGGTCTTTATGCTATATAGATTAAAATAACACTGTCTTTTTTATTTTTTGTTTTCTGGGATCTGAACCTTACATACACACTTCGTCTGGCGGTGGCCTTGTAAGCCCTTCCTCAATTTTGGAGCACTTGGTCATGTACCTAAATATTCAACCAATAATTACATTAACAAACAAAAAAAATCAACCAGTAATTAACAATGATAAGAGTAATATTTTTTTCACACATATAAACTCACTTTTTCTACAAGCATAACTAAACTCATGTAAATTTTAATTGGATTCATGCTAATTCTGCTTAAACCTTTCATTGTATTATTGCTCAATTTTTTTACATCTTATACTTAAATGTGTAAAATTAGTTTTCTAATGACGAGTCTCATGTCACATGCTCTCACAAAGGGTAAGGTTGGAACCATATAAAAACAATAAATACTAAATATAACTTTGCTTCACTTGATCAACAAAAATAAGTTTGTTTTGTATTAAAATAAATAAGTTTTTGTTAAGTGGTTAAGACTTTAAGATTACACAATACATCAATCACATTGATTCTATTCCACAAATGCTGTCAAGTTATGTTTTGGTTACTATAAGCTTAAAGAGCCACTCCATAGTACACAACTTCAATCCATGAGGATATGCATTTGTGCTCGAGGAAGAAGCATACAACTTCTCCTCCATGCACAGATCTTATGGATTTTCAGAAGATGATAAGAGTGCCTGTTGTGCTGGACTGGGCAGTGAGGAATTAGACATGCCAACAAGCACAAGTTAACCTTGAGCTACGCGTGTAAAGCAGAGCACATTTATGACTCAAAGAATGGAATTGGATATCTTGTCAAGTGCTCCACTGGTTTTCAGGGGAATCCTTATCTCCTTGATGGCTGTCAAGGTATTACTTCCAGTTCCTTTATCCATTTTAATCCTCTTTGAACACCAGTTTTGATGGAAATTAATTGAAGGAATTTATTCATTGTTAATCTTGATTTATAGCATGTATATTAAACACAAATTAACATAGACTAAAAGAATTACTTAACATAATATCCATTACTTGAAATTAATACAAAGACACACCACCAAAGGAAGTTGGTTCAGTTTGTAAGAATCAAAGCATTTCACTTGTAAGGTTTAAGTTCAAATTTCAATGCTAATAATCTCATTCAGCTAAAACATGCCCTAATTCTAAAATAATTTTCTCTCTAAAAAAAAAAAAAAAACACTCATTAGCATAACCTTCCAAGAAAAGGACAAAAAACATTCCAGGTCTTCCTTACTTCCCATGGATGACTCCATTCGCTTCTCTCCACATTCCATCACATGATTCATAAATACTGCTCCCACTTCCAGCTTTAAGCCATTTTCAATGCCTATACATAGTCACGTGGCCCTCTCTCCGAGGCTTTGATTACACACCTGCATAGGCTATCACTGAAGCCTTGACATTCCCAAAATAGGGTGATTCTTGTCCTTGTTCATCTTTTTCTTTCTCTGTTGCTTATCTTTTTCAAGCAAGCGTGGACACTGCAAGTATATGAAATGTGAGTATACCAGCATGATTACCACGCACAAGGACATTATTTACGCGTCTCCTGGGGAAGAGTAAATGAAAAAGAGAAAACAAGAATTGTTCAAACAAAATCAAGAAAATCGCACTTTGTTCACACTGTGTGGTTAGGACTCAGTATTGTTCGAGACTTCGAGTAGACACAATTTTCTGCATAATTATGACCTCCCTTAAGAGCTTAATGATTCAATTTTTTGTGTAGGATATTGAAAAGTTAAAAAATAGGAGAAGACCACTCATTAAAAAAAAAAAAAAAAAAGGGGAGGACCAAGATNAAAAAAATAGGGGAGGACCAAGATTTCATCCTTACCAGTTACTTAGTTAGTTTATTAAACAACTACTTGGATAGAGATACTCAGATGCAACTTTCTTTTTCTTTTTTCAAGTCCATGAGTTATAACTCAAATTTGTATATCCATGCCACAATCACTATCCTTTTTTTTTACCACAAGGACTATCATCTCTGGGTTATTTTATTTTTTACATAGTCTAGTTAGTCTCCCTTCCAAGACAACAACGAAATTACATAGAAATTAGCATCCCGGGCCCATCCCTCCCAGTGATAGAAAGAAATTGAGAAACAGGAGAATAAAAAATCTCTATATTTTCAGACCCTTTTCAGTTATAACAAAAAAGTGGTCTGCAGTCTGCATCACAAACAAAAAAAGAAAACAAAGCCAAACTGTGAATTGTGAAAGATAGAATCTGAGAAGCAATGGTAGTGAAGGCGAGGCATATGCAGCAACTGGTCTTGGTGTGTGCCATTGCATTAGCAACCGAGGGAGCAGCTGCAGTTCAAGCTCAAGTTCAAGCTCCTGTAGCCCTGCCTGGCTGCAACGATACATGCGGAAATGTTACAATCCCATATCCATTTGGCACAGGCAAATCATCATCTAAACCTGATCAAAACTGTTTCTTAGACAAAGTATTTAACCTCACTTGTCAAAACTCCGAGTTAATTCTGGGTAATATCCCAGTTTTAAACATATCCGTCCAAGGTGAACTGGAAGTGTCCTTTTTCGTCTCCTCAGTTTGTTATAATACATCAGGCAGTCAAACTAAACCTCCAACCAAGGCCACTCTCAAGGCGCGTTCTTACACCATTTCTAGCACGAAGAACAAGTTCTTCAGTGTTGGCTGTGACACTTATGGGTTTCTCGATAGTTTCAGGAATGGTCAAAATTATTCAACCGGGTGCTTAACAAGATGTGGTACTGGACTCGATGCAGAGAACAATGAAAGTTGTTCAGGGATTGGATGTTGCCAGGTGAACATTCCTCTTGGAATGAAGAACATCACTATCAGAGCAAAAAGTTTTAATCAGCACAAATATGCGGAGGATTTCAACGAGTGCAGCTATTCTTTTGTACACAAATTGGATGGGGATGGTATTGGGTATAAATTTTCTACACCTGATTTGAAGCATCTACCTTTTGAAAGGGCTCCCATGGTGCTTGATTGGGCTGTTGGGAAAGAAGATGAGACATGTGAAGTTGCTCGGAATAGTAACAACTACGCCTGCATAAGCATTAACAGCACTTGTAGTAACACAGACAATGGATATAGGTGCTACTGTGAAACCGGTTATCATGGAAACCCATACCTCCTGGGGGGTTGCCAAGGTAATTCCTTTACAATTAATTCTTATGTAAATATCTCAGTTTATTTAATTCTTGCAATGATATGCCTCTTTTCTCATCTACAAAGTTTTGATTAATAGTATGTACCACAAAAAAAAAGTTAATTGTGTTTGCTTTTTTTTTTTTTTTTTTTNTTTTTTTTTTTAACATTTCATAGCCTTGTAGTCCATAACTGAAATAATAAAATTGGTATTCATACAATAAACTTTCAGTTAATCCACATCTAATTTGACTTGCACGAAATAAAAATATGATTTATTTTTTATGGACTTGCAGACAAAAACGAATGTGACACATCAGCCCATAATTGCGCAATCAATGAAAATTGTAAAAACACCAATGGATCTTTTGAATGTTTATGCAATGAGGGGTATTTCAGAATAAGAGAAACAGGATGCCAAAAAATCCAGCCAAAAGATTCTCTTACCAAGGTTGTCATCGGTAAGTACATTAATTTCTTCATTATTACTTCTTCTTCTTCTTTTTTTCTGAAATATTGCTTAATGTTAAATATAAAACTATTTATAAGCATTTACCTAATTGTTTAAGTTGTTAAGTTAAATTTGTTCTTGACATAGTATTAGAGCTTATTTGATGAAGTGATTAAGAGATCAAATTACTATTGCTCTGACTAGGAATCAAATAAATCCAACAGCTTAAAATGTTAGCAAAAGTCTCAATAATAGTTTTATTACTATCCGTTTCTAATATTAGTATAAACAATCATTTTTCAACTGCAGTTGCAAGTGTAGGATTTATAGCCCTGCTTGTGGGCATGTCCTTGATATACTTGGTATATCAAAAAAGGAAACTCATCAAACTTAAAGAGAAATTCTTTAGGCAGAATGGGGGTTTCATTTTGGAGCAGCAACTCTTCGCAAGAGAAGACTCCTCTCATAGTACAGCTCAAATTTTCACGGCAGAGGAGCTAAAGAAGGCTACCAAAAACTACGACGAGAGCTTAATCATAGGCAAAGGAGGCTATGGTACTGTTTTCAAAGGGTTTCTAACAGATAACAGGATTGTTGCTGTCAAGAAGTCCAAAGTAGTGGATCAGAGTCAAATTGAGCAGTTCATTAACGAGGTGGTTGTTCTCTCCCAAATAAATCATAGGAATGTGGTCAAGCTCTTAGGTTGTTGTTTAGAGACAGAAGTTCCTTTATTAGTTTATGAATTTGTAAACAATGGCACCCTATTTGATTGTATTCACAATGAATCCAAGGCGAACAATGTGTCTTGGGAAACACGTCTAAGGGTAGCGGCAGAAGCAGCAGGAGCACTATCATATCTTCACTCAGCTGCCTCCATTCCCATAATCCATAGAGATGTCAAGACTGCAAACATTCTCCTTGACGAGACTTACACAGCCAAAGTGTCTGATTTTGGAGCCTCAAGATTGGTTCCTGTTGACCATGTAGAAATAGCCACAATGGTGCAAGGAACTCTTGGATACTTGGATCCTGAGTATATGCAGACAAGTCAACTCACTGAGAAGAGCGATGTATATAGCTTTGGAGTGGTACTTGCGGAGCTGCTAACAGGGGAGAAAGCGCTTTCATTCCATAGGCCGGAAGAGAAAAGAAGTCTTGCTATGCACTTTTTGTCTTCCTTCAAAGAGAATAGCTTGTTTCAAGTTCTTGAAAATGGGATAGTGAATGAAGAAAATAAGGAGGAGGTGAAGGAAGTTGCTGTACTTGCATCAAAGTGCTTGAGGCTAATAGGGGAGGAGAGGCCTAGCATGAAGGAAGTGGCAATGGAGTTGGAGGGAATAAAGATGATGAACAAGCATCCATGGGGTAAGAGTAACACACAACTTAATTTGGAGGTGACAGAAAATATGCTCCATGAGACATCTGGAATTTATGAACATGGTGATAGCAGCAGCCATCAAAATACTGGGTATGATAACATTAGAGATCATGTACTCACTGCCATCGACATGGAAGATGATTATGCCCAACACCCTACACGCCCTGCACTTCTAACTTTGTTTTCTATCTAAGTTTTCCACATGCTTTTGCTTTCTTTATCTATAATCCAATAAATTTTGTTAACTTTGATGTGAGTTATTATTCATGTCCTCATTTTTTTTGTCCAATATATTATGTGTACGAAGATTATTAAACTTTTCATGTGAGTTAATCTTTTTATGCTTTTGCTTTCTTTATCTATGATTTCAGGGTAATCCTTATCTCCTTGATGGCGCCTGTCAGGTATTATTTCCAGTTCCTTTATCCATTTTTATCCCCTTTGAACACTAGTTTTGATGGTAATTAATTGAAGAAATTTATTCATTGTTAATCTTGATTTATAGCATGTATATTAGACACAAATTAACATAGATTAGAAGAATTAATTAACATAATATCCATTACTTGAAATTAATACAAAGACACACAGGTAACGGGAGTTGGTAAGGATCAAAACACTTCACTTACAAAGCTTATGCTCAAATCCCAATGTTAATAATCTCCTTTAGCTACAATAAGGTAATTTTCTCTCAAAAAAAAAAAAAAAAAAAAACCCNNAAAAAAAAAAAAAAAAAAAAAACCCAAGATACTCATTAGCATAACCTTCCAAGAAAACGACAAAAAACATTCTAGGTCTTCCTTACGTCCCATGGCTCCATTCGCTTCTCTCCACATTCCATCGCATGATTCATGAATACTGCTCCCACTTCCAGCTTTAAGCCATTTTCAATGCCAATACATAGTCACGTGGCCCTCACTTGCGAAATAAATGTGGGGCATTTAGTTAATTTCAATGAACCTTCCGGAAACAATTTTAAATTCAAAAATACTGATTTTTCCAGTTGCCGGTAAGCTGTCTCTAGGTATGTAGAGTCCTTGTTTTTTATTTGATAATTATTTTATAAAATTTTGTCAAATTACTTTTGACTAAATAGTGTTACTTGTCTTTTTCAGGGGAAATAGAACAACGCAAGAAGTTTACTTTTGACTAAAAAATTTTAAACTTTCACAAATTAGTTTTTGAATAACTATTTATTAAAAAAATAGTCATTCAATCATGAAGATTCTTAACAAATTGGTCCAAAAATTGATGATTGAAAAATTATTTTGTAATAAATATTATGTGTGTTTCTTAAGAATTTTGATAATTAATTAAACAACTTATAGCAGAGTGGTACTGAAATTATATACTTGTGAGTTTTATGTTCGAATTTAGAGTTGTAGCAAAAAATACTAAAAAAAACTAATAAAAAAAAGTACCAAAAAAAGAATTTTGATAATTAAATTTTTTTAATAAATATTCTTGAAGACTAATTTATAAAGGATTCAAAATTTTTCAAACATGCAAATGACAATGTATTTATTTTGTAAATTTAGTGGAGCAACCTCTAGCTTTAAAGGCTGTCCCTCATCCTTTATTCCAGATTTAAACCTCATCAGCTTTAAAATGACAGCTTTGGTGAATTATCTCTAGTCAAAAAAAATAAAATTTGGCCATACCTGTTCGACCTACAGGAAATCAGGTCATTAGAGCAAAAATACTCCATTTTTATATGGGCCAGCATAGTACTAAGTAGAGCTGGTAAAATGGGTTGAATCCGGGGGGTTAGCCTATTTAACCCGATAAGATGGTGGGTTGAGTTCTAAAATCAGTAACCCGATTAAAACTGAGTCACTTTAGCCCGGCCTGATTTGACCCATAGTCTGATCGGGTTTGGTCCGGGTTGGCCTGAGTAACCCGATTTAGTCAATTTTTTTTTTTTTTGCTTCAGCTTTCAATTGCCATTTGCACAAATTCTAAATTCATTTTGCAATCCCTGACTCTTTTCCTTCTCCCTCTCTCTTGTCGATCAAGAGCTCCAGCACCACTTCTCCTTCTCCGCCTCTCCTCACTGACGCAGCCAGCACCGGCGGAAATCCAGCACCAGCACCGCCTCTCTTTCTCCTGCTGTAAGTGTGCCTCCATTTTCTTCGTTTTATGGTTTCGTCTTTCTTTTTATGAGTGGAAGTGTGGAATCATCGAACAGGTGCCAAAGATCGGGTTCGTTATCTCACTTACCTTGAACTTTGTAAACAACTTGATCCTAAGGATCTCCTTGAGCGATGATTTGGCTACCGTATATATTGGGTGCAATGGATTTAGTTGAGTAATGGGTAGTACAATTTGATATGTTTATAGGGGCTTTTTTTTCATTGGTACTAGTAAAGATTTCAGCTTGTGTGTCAGAGTAGGGAAATGAAAGTAATGAATTCTCCTTTTAGTCATTATGTAATTTACAGATTGTACAGAGATGGAAATATAGCAGATAGATAGATAGAAAGAAAGAAGATACCGACTAATCTAAGAGAGAGAAAGAGAAAGTGGTGGAGTTCAAAATTCAAGTGTATAGGTTATACCGTTAAATCTAGGAGTAGATTTGCTGCTGTATTAGATATTATGTGGGCTTTGATTTTGGTTCGAGTTTGTTAAAACACTTGTTGGTTTTGAATTGAAAAATTGTATTATAAGATATGATGGCTGAATAAATCTCTCTTTTCCAGAACACAGTTTATCTTTTTGTAAAGTGAAAAAAATCTGATCTTTTTTCTTTAGAAGATGTTCTATCTCTGACTAGTTGCGGAAGTGAATTCTAAATCAATATGTGATGAATTTAGCCGGATATAATCTTTTTTGTGTTTTGATAGGCTTAGCCAGAATTTATAACATTTTTCCGTTCATATTCAATCTAATTTCCATTTTCTCTTGGTTAAGAAAGTTACTTCTTGATATGCAGAGTATTTGGACCTTTGTATTCAAGACTGATATATACATGATGAACCATAAGTTATACGATGTTCTATATATAAGGTCTTTAAATGGCAAGCATCGTCTAGGGATGACTAGAAATTGTTAATTCAGAAGCCTTTCGTTCCTTTATCCTTACCTAGTCTTCTTCCCATGAAGCTTAAAATTTTAGGAGCATTTTTACTATTTGTTTGAGTCTGGTCATATTGTTGCCATGACCTTGTTACCTTCAGCATTTAGCTGTGAACCAGTAGCTGGAATCACAAATCCAAGAACAATAAATGAAATGGTTTTAAATTCAATAGGCAGGTCATGATATATGCATATAAACATTCATTGAAGTCAACTGGTGGAAAATTCAAGGTAATGGAAGCTGTTGTCCGCATAAGCAGATAGGAATTGGTTGTAGGAATTGAATAACCCTGGAGGTTTATAAAATGATCTAATATAGTTTCTACAGATTAGTTGGTTCAGTACATAAGCTGATGCATAGATGAATTGGCTGCTGCAATGTAAGTTATATGGTCTTTGAGTCATTTGTTCTTTTGCAGCAACCTATTCCCAAATTATGTTTGGCACCCTGTAATTGATTCAAATTTCTAATTTTGAGGGGCCATCATGGATTTTTTTTGCTCAAAAATAAGCATGTCAAAAAAAATATTAAAAAAAGAAAGCTGGCCCGCAGCCCAAAGTAGGCCGGGTTGGGCTGAGATTCTGCTGGCCCGATTAGAACTGGGCCAATTTGACCCGGCCCGTTATCCACCTCTAGTAGTAAGGAAAGCAGAGTAATCAAAAGCAACACCATCTCTCCGTCAGTACCCATCGCCGGCGGCTACAATACCGGTCATTTCTCGTCGGGAACTTGAAACGAAGAGGGTCTTTGACAAGATTCCTTTATCTCCTTCTTCTAAAGCTCTGAAATTCAGAGAACGCAGAGGGTCTTCGTTACCCGGTCTTTCTCTCCGGTAAGGTTAGAGCAAAGATTCCTTCTTGCTGTTATCTTAGTAAATCGGGATGAAATTTTTGTTGAGATCATAAAATGATAATCGTAAGCAGAGAAGCCTAAGATGAATTGATCTGTATCTGGGTTTGGGAGGTTTTATTCCTGTTATTGACATGTTGAATTTCGTTTAGGGGTATTTTATTATGTTGAATTTCTTCCATTTAGAAATTAAATTAGAATGAGAAAACGTGCATTTTCGCTCATAAGAAATGATATTGATTGTTTGGAGCATATAATAACTTCGCAATTTTAATCAAGAAAGTTTCTATGTTCTTTTCTTTATGAAATACCTGTTAATTTATGCTGGAGGTCAAACTGAATGATGTCTTGCTTTAGGTAATGTTCTTTTAGATCAGTGTATGCTTAGTGGACTATAAACTGAGTGAGCTCTCAGTGACTATATAAACTTTGGAAGCTTATAACTCAGGTTGACAGCAAGGACCCAATTAGATCAAATTGGAAGTTAAAGGATCCCTATCGATGAAAAAATACTATAGGGACCTGATTGAAAATTGAGTACCTGGAACACATTTTAACCTAATTTTATTTGATAAGAAACATAGATATATGTGTGTGAAAGAAATCAAAATTAGAGACAGAGAGAATGGGAGAGAGAGTTCAGTAGGTCCTTGTGTCTTTTGAGTTTAGAAGCTGCAATGAGTTCTGTGGCAGCAAGTGAATCTGAGGTATTTGTTGCTCCTTCCCAGTCTCAAATTAAGCTTTATTCTATAAGCTGTTATATAGTACCATGTGCTGAACAGTTTTACAATTCTTCTGAAACTTAAGTTAAGCTTTATTTCTAACAGTGTGGATCACATATATGTGAGCTGAGATATAGGAAACTTTGCTGGCTGTTTGTTCATTCCTTTTTTGTAACTGCAAATCATTGATTACTAACTTCTACACCTGTATTTATGCTGATATTACAATTGGATGATACTTATACCATACACATCAAGGAAGCTTATATATACTTGCAGCTTGTTACAAATATGCTGAAATCAAGAACTAAATAAACAACATATTAATACAACGGCCTGAATGAACAACAACTTGGCTAATAAATTATGACAAGTTCAACAACCATGAATTATAACAAGCTCAACAAATTAAAACTTCAATCTACAAACTTCAGCTTGTAACATTTGATAAAAATCATCCTCTGAAGACTATGGATAATCTTGCATGGTTCTCCTAAGTGACATGAGTAACAACCCTTGGTGGTTGTTCCATGAGAACCTCCTCCAAACTCAGCAGAGTCGTTGACATAATCTCAATAACAAATATTACCATAGATAACCAGAGATACCAAGACTTGAGCCTCTTTAAGACTTACTGTTTAGCCTTTTCTGTGGTCATGAGCTTGTTAGAGTTACTCAAATATTGAAGTGTGAGACTAGGACCCCAAGGACTGAGCTTGTGAGAAGGGTGGTGGCTGGCTTTGGCTGGCCAGAAAAGCTACAATATCTGGAGAGGCAACAGATCAATTGAATTGGCTCTGGAAAATCGTTGAGGTTTTCTTTGACCCACCAAACAGTGGGATTTGATGTCAGATAGGCCAGAGAAGCATAGAACAGTACTGGTCAGTGTTCTCTGAGGAAACTGGAATACTTTTTCCTAATTTTGGATTTTAATTTTCTTAAAACTGAAACTAGGGTTAGGGTTAAGTTGGTTGATGAGGCTTGCTACCACATCAACAAGAGAGTGTGAAAAACTCAAGTAAAGAAGTCAGGAAAAATAGTACCAATTGAATGCTGTTGGTTGGCCAAAATAACAAAATTTAAAAGAAAAGAAATTGTCATAACACTGATACCTACGCCAGTACTTATATCGATACTATGATTGTGTAACAACACTTATTGCCCTACTTATGGTTCACTACAAACAATAGTTTTCCTAATTTTCTAGTGCTTTCCTTAATTCCTTGACATAGTCATTAACATCTATTATAGTCAGAGGCTCACAGCTTATTAGCATTGATGATTCTCTTTCTTTTTATGTATCATCCGTATTATTGCATTGCTTGTGAGTGAATTACTAAGTCTGAGTCATTGATTGTTATATTTTTGTATTTACGAATATGATCATGTGCAGACTCTCATACTGTTTATCTAGTCGGCTGTCACCTCACGACTCTTTTGCACATTCGCCTGTTGAATTTTTATCCATAGCTGTATCTTTTATACTCAGCTACTGCTAAATTAGTACACTCACTTTCTACCATATACTTGTTGGTTGTGTGCTATTAGTTTGGAAATTGAAATGAGGGACAGAGGCAGAGAAGTTTTTTTTTAAGAAAAAAAAGGAAAAGAAAAATAGATTCCCCAGGCCTAGAAAGTTAAATAATGCAGGATACTGAAGCAGTATTTAGACACCCCTTTCAATTATGTCTCAGTTTGCACATGTATCACTGCTGTGATTGTATCAATCATTCTGAATAAAAGCATAGTTTTCTTTTTTCTATATAAGTTGTAGATTGATATTCTTCATATTCTTTAGAACAAAACTTCAAGAGTATCGCATCAGAGTGGGTTGTTTTATATAAAAAATGATTTAGATTCTCTGCATTGTTATTTTTTCATCTTACATTGTATGGTTTGAATTTATAATCCTATCTTACCTATTAGCTTTTTTTGCAAATTAAGATGGGCTATAAGTCATCAGCATGGTGGTCATGTCTTAGCATAAATTATGTTTCATACCCCTTTCTCACGTCTCAATTTCTCGCTTTTTCTTAACTCTATATGTTCTGAGTTTCCGACTTTTTTTTTTCTTCCCTCCCTCCCTGATACTCATTCTTCTGATTGGGTTTACCAACTTTTGTATTTTGGATAAGCAAACAGGAGTTGGACACATGCCAGTTTTAAACAGGAGCTATTGGGCTATGACTTATTGGTTAAAATCTTCAATTTTTTTTTTCTTTATCTGTTCACTTATGCACTTAATGTGTTTTAGGCCCAACAATTTTGTCAGTACTCAATGATCCATTTCATTTTAATTCAAAAGTGGTGATTGTTCTTTTCTTTTTTGTTGCTGGTTCATTCCGATAAGTAATTCACTGACATGCAAGTACAGATTGGAAGGCTGGACCTAAGCTCATTCTGATCGACAATTATAACTGTAGAGGATAATTTTGACAATTTTTCCTAGTCCCATGGTTATGTTCTTTATACTTAGGGGCAACAAGAACACATACTAAACAATCATTCATTGAAGTTTGATATAAACTTAGCTGTCCCTTCTATATATAAAAGAAAAAGTAAAACAAAGATTTTAGGCTCATGCACTAGTCTAATTCCTTCTTTTTGACCCTTTCATTTCTTGGTATAGGATCATTCTTACCTTACTTTCTTGCTTGCTTTTGCAACAATAAATTGATCTTTTTTCATTTTCTACATATGTTTGCATAACTATGACTTCCTGCTAATTTTTCCTTATCATTTTCTTCCTTTTCCTTGCCAAGATGGCTGGGCTTTCAGGTTTTACTACCCTTGCACCTAAGACAAAAAATCTGGTAGTGGCTGGTGGCTTGACAGCTTTTGTCTTTGGGGTGTACTTCTACACTATGAGAGCTGTTGGAGGTACAGATGAACTTCAGGTAGCTATAGATAAATTTGAAGAGAAGAGCAAGAAAGAGGTTGAGGCAAGCATGCCATCAAAGGATTAAACCTACTTGCTTGCAGAACAAAAGCTGTACTTTGGAGGAAACATATCTCTAGTAATGGAGGATGAAATAAATTTTGATTAGGATTTATTTGGGAGTTAGGGTTTCCTGTTTTTAGTAAAGTTCTGTTTAATTTGGAATTTGTTACTTGTTTGGCTAGGATTCTGTTGCATGGGATTACTTTTTGTTACACTCACAGAAATAGGGTCAAATGACTCTAATACTCCATAGACAAGACCCTAAGCTTTGGAACTATCTTCACAAGTGCTCGAATCAGACACCAACGGAAACGAATACAAAAGGTTTTTTAAACAATTCGGCCAAATTCTGAAATCCCCACCGGAATCCGGAAAAGCCCATTTAATAAGCTCCAAGAAGCCTCTACAAGGTTTCAAGGGGATGAAATTCCAAGAGAGGACATGAATTTCCTTCCCTATAACATATAGGTTGAATTCGAGAATGTCGCAACAAACGATGGATAATCCATCGAAGAATTGGAGGCAATTGATGTCAAAGCAACAAGAAGCGGATGCACCCTTGTTACAAGTGTATATTTTTGTGGCGTTGCTTCATCAACCATAGACTTAACCAAAGACCCATCATCCAATGCATGAGCCTATGCTTGTGTCAGAGAAAATGGTAGCCGTCTGCAGTTGTAGCAGCACCGATTTGGAAGAGCCTGAAGAAGGTGAAACAAGGAGCTCAAACCAGAACGTTGTCGATTTTGTGTTTGTGAGGGACTTTATTTTATTTTATGGGTTAATAAAAACGACATAGTTTAAACTCTTATAACTATAGAGTTCCACTCATGCCATGTCACACATGCTATGTAAGAAATTAACGGTCACATCATCACTTAATAAGTCACGTGAATTTTTCCTTCCATTTATACTAATTGGTGCTTATGAGGATTAATTTGGTAGATGGATTGATTATTTAAAAATGAAAGTGACACAAAAAATAAATTAAGAATTAAAGTGACATTTGAAAAATAATTCAGGAACTAAAAATATATTTTGCTCTTTTTTTAAAACTTGTACCAAACATCTCCTTTTAAAACACTTGTACCAAACATGAGAATCATATTTTTCCAGCTGAGATCCCAAAAAACTAAAAATAATCTGTGTGCCAAATGCCCCATAAGTAGCACATATTTACTTAACCTTGGCAGGCTCCATACCGGTGCCCCACTTCGATGGAACTCCAGCAACCTCATTGTTGTTCTTCCTCTTTCAAGACTAAAAGGAAGACCACTAGCAGTTAAGTTACAACAAGTATATTTAGCACTTTAATGCACACCCATGTATATTTGTGAGTTTTTTCAAAAAAAAAATAAAAAGCTGTAACTTTTTTTAATAAAAAGGTTATAATAAAATTGTAAGATTTTCAGAAAGTTACAATAACTGTTATGAAAGGCTATTCTGCAAAAAGGCTTACAACTTTGTAAAACATTTATAACTTTTTATTAAGAAAAAAAAGGTAACAAATTAATTGGCACCCATATATGCATTAGATTGCAAATCATTTAGTAGCAAATCCCCAAGTTTAAGTGAACTTTCATAGTAAGCCTACTCAAATCAACTCTTATTGGCCAAACATTAAAAGTCTGAAAAACTTTTTGGCTCAGCATGCTGAAAATAAAGAAAGAAATTTAGTCAGTTACTTGCATAGTAATGGCAAATGAAACGGTTATGATCTCCTTAATCAATTGCAAGGCAACAATATCAAAGATAAGATTAATCTATTACTGCACTTTCCTGAGGATTCTCCCCAAAACAAGATCTTTGCGCCCCACCCAATTAGCCTATATAATAACACTTCATCTTCTAAACGAATCACAACTTTTTAAGCTCCCTACCATTTTTGAGATTATTATTCTCTCTTTTTCCTCTGTCTATCTCTCTCTAATTCCTGGAAAGTTAAAAGCAATTGAGTTTATCTTGAATCTTTTTCCTCCAATCTAATCACTAGATTTCGATTGTGTGGCAATGTTTAGCTCAGCAACAAGTTGCATTTTCTCCCATGGAAGTATCACAGAAATTTTTTGGCATGAGTTCGCTGGTCTGATATTGATGGATTACGATGATGGACAAACAGTTAGATTCTTACGGATGGGACAGTTCTATGTGAGTTTGATCAGGCACACCACATCTCCCATTCTTATGACTGCTTGCACAGTTGATGACTTCAATTGGCCCATGACAAAGGACACCGTTACCATTCGTGTGGCCCAGCGCACCTTTGTTATCGCCCTCCCAAGCCTCCTGTATGGAATCCAATTCCCTCCTAGTTGTGAGGAGAGCACAATAGATTCTCTCCAAGATATTTTCATCATGTTTGGTCAATACAAGAATCTCTATGAGAGACAACAAGGTAGCAAAGTCTCAAACTTCACTCAATTTGATTAGTTGAACATAGCCTAAAAAAATTCGTTATTTAATTAATTTCGCTAAAAAATTAAGACACTAAATTTTCAATTGGCATCTATTAATTGTGAACATAGTGTGCAGTATCAAGACCTTTTAGAAAATTAAGGAAATTTTCAGTTAATATTATTAATTAATTAAATTGAGGTTATTAAAGAATACAAACAAAAAAATTATTAAAGAGTAATGTAATCAGTAGATTTGTTTGACAATTCTATTAGAGAAAGCAGATATGGTACTGATAATTTTCACATATGCTTCCATTTGTGTTTGCTTTCCTAACAGGTTACCCCTTCATGGATGATGAACTTGACCTTTGGTACAAAATGCGCCCCCAAATTCAACCCATGGCTCATGAAATCCTAAGTCGATTCGGCCATGTGCCAGGGAGATCACGTTTATGCATATCAAACGAAGGCTCAAGCTTCTTAAGAGTCGTTTGCATGTCCGCCACCACTAGATTGATGGTAAAATGTATCATTTTTGGAATCCTTGAACCTGCACATATCATCATCAAAGGCACCACCTCATCACTAGATCAGCAATTTGGTGCCAGTAGCAGTGAACCTGCTTATGCTTCAATCATTGCATTTTCTTGTCTTGTTGATGCTTATATCTCCTTAGGTATTGCTCATTTGATTGATGTAGAACCTCCCTTTCATACTGATGATGACATAGGATTCAAAGTTTGGAGGTTCACTAGGCAGGGCCTAATGGAATTCACTCAGCAGGTGAAAGCTAAGCAACAAGAGGAATTTTTGCAGGAGAATGGCAGAGAGAAGGGGGCCACCTCTGTTGCATCTACCTCAGTCTTTGCCAATGACAAAGGAAAATAAATCATAATATAGGCAAAAGAGTGAAATTAAGTTTATGTTTGGTCTAGCAATTAATGTCTCTAAGCTGTCGTCTTAAGTTATATTACATATTAAGATAATGATGTGGAGTAACCTTATTACCTTGAAAGCTCTCAAGAGATATCCATATGTGCTTTATGGAGTGAGATTGGAGTTTAAATTCTATTATAATCTTTGTTTTTTGAACAAAATTAATTGGTAAGCCAACGAGTATGGGTCTCAATACTAGGAAGGGGATACAAGACATCATTGGAGGAGCAAACTCCATGAGGCTCAGCATTACCCAAACGATGGTGCCTAGGTTTTGCACCACCGAGTGCCTTGGCAATGATTTGAACCCAAGGACTTTTGTCAAAGTGAACGATCTCTTACCACTTTAACCACAGCACTTGGTGTTAATTATAACTGTCAAGACTGGCTAGCCCATCTCAACTTGGCACAAATTTCTTAGCCTGCCTAAATTTATGAAAAAAACCCATACAAATAGGAGAAAAAAAAAAAGCTATTCAACATTCATTAGTTCATTAAGCATTGTCATTCATAACTACCATGCCAAGCAACAAATCCAAGTCTCACAATAATAACATTAGTGTCTTAAGAGATTAAGTGCCAAATCCAAGATCAAGAGCATAAGAGTTACATTACATTGAAGATTTAGTAGCCAAATCCTTCTATGACGATGGGGATGGTTTGCGAACTACAAAGTGCGATGGTTTCACATTGAAGAGAAAGAGAGAATGCAGGAGAGAGGGAGAGTATGTGAGACTATGAGAGAAAGAGGCATGGAGAAAGAAAGAATTGGGGATGTTAGGGATTTAGGATTAGGTTTAGAGAAAATCTTCATTTGAGTCCTTGAAAGATTAAAATTTCAACAAAATAGTCATCGAAAGATAAATAACTACAAGTTGATCCTCGAAATATAGGACATCCATAATAAAATGGTCATCCGTTAATAAAGTTTGTTAACAGGTAACGGACTTATTGATGTGTCACTATTAAATGTTTAGGTGGCACTTTAAAAGCTTACATGGCATTTTAAATTGCCACATCAGCATCTGACGTAGATTTACTCTCCCCCTCTCATCCTTTCTTCTGATTCAAAGCACTGGACCTCCATTGCATCATCAGCTCCAATCCGAGATACCTCCAAGAGAATATGTAGTGGTTGCGAAGCGTTCTGTACCCTTGTTCCGGTTTTCTATTTCGTCGCCGTCGTCTGCCAGAAACCAAGTATTTCAACCTAGAATCGCCTACTTCCAATTCCTCATTCTGGGTTTTCTCGGTAATGAAACTTGACTTGGGTATTGTTAATCTAGATTCTGGTCTCCCCCCTCTGTTTTAAAGTCAGGTTCAAGAACTTTTGGGTCTTCGATTTATGACCAGAAAATTTATTCCCTTGTCTTAAAAGCAATATCTACGGTTCTGTTCTATTATGCAATTCAGCTTGCCTAAAATACTATAGCCATTGCTTGGCGCTTATGTTTGAGAATTATGCTAAACTTGCTTATCTTGTTGCCGTGGACTGTACTTTAGCCAATGATAATGAATTACGATTTGGTCCTTATGCGCTAATTGAATTTCGTAAAATGAAGAAGAAGGGGAAGGACCTCGTGAGGAAGAAGACGGAGGTAGAGAAGAAGAAGGGGGATGAACCTTGTGAGGAAGAAGATGCAATTTTTTTTTTTTTTTTTTTNTAAAACAATTGTGTTTTACTAGATATAGTAGGCGTATTTTTTTTTTTAAAAAAAAAATACTACGATTCCTAAAATCCCTTCTCTCAGTTAACATAAACCCAGATTGACGAAGAAAACTCCATGGCTGAGTAAACCTCTCTCTCCCTCTCAGTTTTTTCTCTTCTCTGTTTTTCTCTGCATATGTTAAAATCAACTTTGTTTTCTCCTTGTCTTCGAGGTTGTCTCCTTCAGCTTCTTCCTATTCTCTTCCTTGGTAGCTCAGGGCTTGAAGCTCGCCATCAATTTGCTCAATAGTAAAGATGTCGATGAGGCTTTCAGAGCACACATCAATCTCAAGGTGCTGAGGTTTGGAATGTTGGGTTCTGCTGTTGGATCAGTCATAGGTTGCATTTTTTTTATGCTTTCGATGTTCAATGTCATTGAGATCCGGTGGGGGTTGTTTTTTTATGCATTTTTTTATTTGATAAGATCATATTTATCATTTTAGTGTACATGGACATGATTGTCCTTATGCTTAGAAATTTTGAATATTGAACTCTACATTTAAACTCATTTGTCAAATAAACATAGATGTTTCTGGCATCAAAACTCAAATGAACTTTGATGGTGTCTTCGATAGGTTGTTGCAGCCAGCCAATCCCGGTTTCGAAGAGTAAAAGGAGGAGAAGTATTTTTAATTTAATGAAGGATTTGAAATTGAAGAATATTTATTAGAATAGATTTACAATATTACATATTTTCTGCCACTTCAGCTCACGTGTGCATGGCATGCTGAATCATGATAACAAATTCCTATCTGATGTTGGTACCATTTGATCCCATTATCTGTTCACTTGCGTCGTATATTTGGTGGTGAGATGTTCTATTTTTAGAAATGTAATGAATCATCTTATAGTGTTTAAAACTTTGAATTGTCTGCTGGTGATCAAATCTGTGATAATAAACATACAAAGCAAGGGTAATGTGTTTTGCATCTTAATACAAAAGCTGCAGCTTATGTAATCTACCTTTGGAAAAATGAATAAACAAGAAGCTTTAGGATAGTGCAATAATAGAAAAATCTTATCCTTGTTATTGCTGCCTTGCAATTTAATATTTTTCTATTTTGGCATAGTGTAAGTAACTAACTATTTTATTTTTTTTATTATTTGTTGGTAAATAACGACTGCATTTGCAATCAAGGAGATTCAAAAAGAGGGGTGAAGAGACCAACCTAATGACAGGGAGCACATTCCATAAGCTAGAACTCTTCCTCGAGTAACTAACTTTCCACATTGCCCTTGCTTTGGTTAATTTTAGCATATAGAAAAATTAATTAAACAACAACCTCTTTTACAGTAGGTTTGATTAATAAAATTGAGAAAATTTTTAGATATATATATATTTTTTAACTTTGTTGTCTCTTGCAAAGATCTTTGTATTGACCAAACATGATGAAAATCTTTTGGAGAGAGTCTATCATGCTCTATTGGCAAGAGAGAGGAAAGGGGAGGTCATATAACCGGCTTGAGAGGGTGATAACAAAGGTGCGTTGAACCAGATGAATGACAACAACATCCTTTGTGGGCCAATTGAAGTCATTAACCATGCAAGCAGTTGTGTAGTTTGTTAGAAATTTTGTATTCTCACTTAAAAAACAAAAAGAAATAAAAGAAAAGGCCCAACTTATAGAAGTTGGTAATTTAGTGACTATATTGTATCAATCAATAGAGAGATGTTTATTGTACAATGCACACTACTACCTTTCATAATGGCTGATAAAATTTCTTAATGCATAGCTAATTAAAGTGTGGGTGCTTATTCCACAATGCACACTAATACCTTTCGTAATAGCTAAATTCTATGTGATAGCCCAATGCATAATTAATAGAGTTCTTATGGACAACAAGAAATTAAGCATTATTGGTCACACCATGCATCTCTCTTTTTAGCTGGTCCCTTGCATATCTGTGGAGGAGGGAATTGAAGAAATGAGGTCCATATATATTAATTCTCATAGTGGCATTGGATTCAGCAGCAATGCTTCAATGTAAGTCTTTGTTTTCCCTCCGGGGTGACTATAGCCGTCTCCATCCTTGTAAAGCTCTTGTGCTATACGTGACAAATTGAGAACTCGTAATAGAAGAGGCTTAGGCACTTGAGTAGGGTCAAGACATTCCTCATTTACATCCTTCCATGCATTTATAACTCGCCTATTAAATTCATCAATGGTATCTTGTTTCATGGTACCATTTTGGTTCATGTAGCATTCCAGCGCTGAGACAACATGCCCCATATCTTGTTCTCGCTGATAAAATTAGTAGAGAAAATTATCAAAACATATAATTTAGAACCCAAAAAAAAAAAAGAGAAATAATATTAATTCAATTAGTATTACTTACATCGTTAGAAACCATATCGTTCATGAGCCTGGCAATAATGGTTGAAGCTCTAACAATTTTAGGGTCATTGGCTAACCATTGGAAAACATCCTCTGTTACCATGTGTCCCATGCCAATGAATGATGTCGCTATCAGCATAGGCCAACTACATGACACTAATGCAACATCCATGTACTCCTCCATTGTAGGTGTGTAATTGCTACTGAACCATTTGGCCTCAGCAAAGTAAGCTCGGATCATTCTTCTCATCTGGGGTATCAATTATTATAACAAGTAACAACAATAAGTGAAAAACAGCAAAACATTTCACACTAAACATTAATTGAAAAAGCAGAAGCAGAATTTTACTTCATCTTTTGCATAGCTAAAACAGAATGCTCTTCCTTCCTTTGTCATCTCTTGCTCAATTTCTTCATAGACATCCAAGAGTGCTTGATAGCAAACTTTCATGTACTCTGGGAGAAAATCCATGCAGCTGATATCCCACCTAAACCGTCATTATTAGGTTGATTAATTTCGCCCCACATACTGGCTTCAATTAATTACAAAAGGAAGGTAAAGACAGTTTGAATTTCATGTGTTTAAACCTCTCAATTGCTTCGGTCAAAAGTTGTAATTCTTCAAGTGTACCATATACATCATATATGTCATCAAGGGCTGATGTGATGCATATCACTTTGGTCATTATCCTTCTAGCTAGAGAGTAGCATGGCTCAAAATATACCCCTACAATCCAAAAGTAAATTTCGACCATTCTATTGCGAGCAAAAGGCAGCCTTGTTGCAAAATTCAAATCTTTCCACCACCTAAAATTCAAGTTCAATAATTAACACTTGAGTTTACACAGATAACTTTTTCATACATATATATATATATATATATATATATATAATCCATTAAGGATATGTCAATGATGAATCTAGAAATAACTCAATAATGAGGGCGAAAAATAAAAATGGGAGTCAAACTACAAAAGTATAGAACTCTCAAAAATTACCAAAGCAATTTGGTAAAAAAATTTGAAACATGGGGGCCAATGCCCCTTGGCCCCCATAAATCCATTGCTAAATATGTGGTTAAAATACTTACTTAGAAATATCTGCAGCTTCCTTTTGATGTAGTTTTTGAACCATATTGAAGTCTAATTTTGCTAAGGCTAGTAGAGTTTCATCATGGCCAAGATCTGCTTGGTAAGTAGAAATGTAATGCCATGCCTCTAGCCTAGGCAGGTTCTTACGAAGAGGATGCCTTATGCTATGATTGACTTTTGAAACTAGAGAAGGACTCAATTGGTGTGTCATTAACTCAAGGTGAGTAGAAGTGAAAGCAAGGGCTTCATCTAATATGTCCTCTTCACGAACCCTGAGATGAGCAGCTTCGTACAGACTTAACATCCCTTCAACATCCATGGTAACCCTTTCACTAAAATTTCCGTCCACGTCCTGGAACTTGTGAAACACATCTGGTTTTTTCATTACCAGCCACAAGATTCACAAGCCATTAGCCATGAAAATGGGGAAGAAAAGAAAAGTAACAAAAAAAAAAAAAAAAGATCTAGTAGAGACTCACGTGTACTTGTGTAATATGTGACTCAATCCAGAAAAAGAAATTGAAGCAGATAGGGTGGGGCATACCAGGCGAAATGTGATATCCTTGTTGCCTCAGTAACCGAAAGAGAAGAGCAAGAGAATGAAGGTCTTCGTCGAGAGTTATTATTCCATTGTCAACAAAATTCTTGTGAATCTCTTGCAACACTTCATCAATCTCCCGTTCAAAATGGTAGTACACACCCAAACGTTGGATTGAGTCAATCAAGTTAAGTTTTGTTAAGGGCTTCTCAGTTGCAGGCAGAAGCATCTTCCTCACTTCTTCTTTCAGTATTGTAATTTGCTCCATCATGGTATCGTCGGCTTCCTGCACATTCAACTTTTTGTTAACATCATAATTAAGTTGTAGGATTAACTTATAGTAACTTTGCAGTTAACATGTGGAAGTTCTATTAACAAATATGGAGAAAGTGGCAACGAAAATCAACACTTTGAGAAATACTTGCAATGGTTCAACATGGGTATTCTCAAAGATCGATGATCCACTCCAATATATATGCAGCTCCAATTTCAATGGAAAAAAATAAAAAGTATTAAAATAATATCATATGTGAGATGTACATGCATATGCATATACACATATTAGCTCAATAAGCATTAATTAATTAAATTGAGATACCATAGATTGAGAAGCATATTGAAGGAAACGATCCCCCCAAATGCTAGGTTGAAAATTTGCAGAACGTCGAGGGATGTCAGATGCTGCATTATGGGTTGCAGAACAGAATGTTGAAGCTGCAATAGACATTGTTTTGATTTATGATACTTTGTGCTTATGAACAAGGTTGAGTTAACTGAATGCCTTCGTGCTTCAACTCAAGGGCTTTATCTGGGAAAAAGAACTACATGTGTGTCGATACTTATAGGAAACTCAATGCAACTACTCACCACAAAATGAATGGACCAAGGGGTCCTTTAACTTACTTTATGCAAAAATGGGGTTAAACTATCATATCTTTGGTGGACCACTTAAATTGTAATAAGTGTGTTGACAATGGGACCTACACCTTTACTTAACCTGTTATAGTCATTAAAATATTTAATATGAATTTTGACAGAAAATTTTTCACTTATTACAAATCAACCCCACATCTTATATTTTGTATTTTATCATAAAATACACAAGAAAACAAGGAAGAACCTTGTACCCATGAAAAGAAATTTGTAGCCTACACTTACAATACATGGATTATTGGCTTTGGAGAGGGTAAAAAAGGCAAATCCACTGTATTTACTATGGCTAATTCATTTCAAGACAAACCGAAAGAACATAATCATCTAAGAGTTCATTTTTCTCTTGTAATGGCTTGAATTTATAAGATGTAACAAGAAATATACTAAACTCTTATGTATCAATCTTATATTCTAAGTATCTTGTCAATGATGGAATATGTCTAAACATTTCTTAAAAATTATAATAAATACTACAAAAATTTGTTATAATTCCTATCTTTCGTTATAAAACATACTTTTAAAAAGTATTAGTAATTCCATCTATTGTCATTTAACTATATGACCTAATTTATTTATAAATATATAGACATGCTTATATGTATACTCTTTCATTTATCATCTAGGAAGGAATGTAACCCAACAACAAACTTAATGTTTATCTCATATGAACCAAGTAGAATTCATGATCAAGTATCAAGATACAATTTAAGTAAATAATAGTCCTAAGCAATTAGTGATAGTAATGTTGTCACTAAGTGATATTAAGAAGCATGAAATTATTTTTGAATTCAATTATTGTAATTTAACTTAATAACCAAATTTATTTGTAAATGTATAAACATGTTCATATCATGTACTTCTACATTTATCATGTAGAAAGAATGGATTAAGTTTTCAATAAAATTCTTTGCATAATTCATTTGCAAGATACAATTTAAGTGACTGATGTTCCTAAGTAATTAGTGATGTTACAAAATGTAATTGAAAAATAATTTTTTAAGTGATAATTATGAGTATTTAATTTTCAAAACAACATATTATTGCTAATGATAATTTACTTTCACCATACATGATAATTTAATTTTGTGAACTTCAATGATAATTTCATCTCACCAAGTTATTATTTGATCTTATAACAGGTTATTATAAGTGAATGATAAATAGCTATCAATAAGTGACAACTTGATTTTATGACAATTTAATCAATGGTAATCTATTTGATTATTTAGATTATTTTGCATTAATTTTATACCAATGGGATTATCTTTTGATTTTTTTTTTTTTTTTAAAAAAAATCAGATTAATTTAGTCCAATTGTTAACTTTTGTTAATTAAGTTGACATGGCTCTTATTTTAGCTTTTTTTATGTGATTATTTTAGCTCTTTTTTTTAATTTTTTATGTAAAGCTCCTTCTAAACTATAGAAAAAAATTGTAAAAAAAAAAAAAAGCACCATAAGGTGCATTTGAATCATCTTCTTGCTAGAGGGCCAGCAGCAGCATAGCTCTTTCTTGTTCAGTTCTTGGTCATCAATTGGAAGGTCCAGATTCTCACCCTAAAAAGCAGAAGCTCTATTTTTGTCTCAAAGACAAGAACAAAGAGAGGGAGGGAGAAAACAAAGGAAAAGTTTCAAGAAGGAACGAATGAAAACAAAATGGGTGTCTATGTATAATTCAAATAATTAAGTAATTGTTATAGGAAAGCGATGCCTCACCCTACAGTGAATTGATAGCTAGGTACCATTGAGTAATCATATGCATGGATGTTTTTATAAATTCAAATAATTAAGTGGGTTAATTTACAAAAAAATATAAAACTAGACTTATAATTTATAAGTAGATATTTTTTCACCATCTCTTATGTTAGGTAGAGAGCTACGGAAGGTGTACATTCTGCCACTTAGGATGAGATTATTTAATCTCATATTGATACGTGAGATACGTTAAAGGCCCCATGGGGAAAATATCATTGAGGAATCATGTGAATGTTGTCATAGGAATTAAAGCGATGACTCACCCTACAGTGAATTAATAGCTAGGTACCATTGAGTAATCACATGCATGGTTGTTGTTTATGGGTATGTTGGCTTTTTTTTTTTTTTTTTTGGTAATAATGGGTATGTTGGCTTTGTCGTACTCATAAGATGACTATAATCATGTGCATATCTTTTTTCTTCCTCCTCTCTAATGACAGCGATGTGACCACACGGAACCAATCACAATTCAATTCACAAACAATCACATATGCCAGCACAGCCCATTCCCATCACTTTCCCCAACCTAGTATGATCCAATGGGTTAAATGTGATAATTCCTCGTACGAAAAAATGGCAGATTCTTTGCCGAAATTTAACATTTTAAAAATAATTTTATATGTTTATTATATTTTTTAATTTATTTATTTTAATATTATATTTTAAAAAAATAATATAACAGACATATGAAAATCACTAGATGCACCAATAATCATGTGACGTGTTCATGTCAAACACGTCGATAGTCTCATGGTGTATCCTTTTTTCAGTTGCCAATAAAAATAAAAATAAAAATTAAAAGAAAACATGACAAGAAGGGATGTGCTATATGGTTATTTGTGTTCCTCACATGTTCAATTTTATTTTTTTTGTTTTTAATTTTTTAAAAATTATCATATTTAAATAATTAAATAAAAATGTGTGATAAATACATACTTTTATTATTAAAATATAATATTCAAATCAATAAACCTAAAATTGTGGCTTTCAATTCAGTTAAATTCATATCCTTCTCTCCAATGACAGTGATGTGATCATGACAGACCACATGGAACCAACTGTACAATGTGTGGCATGGTCGGCATCCCAAAATTTCCCCAAAATACTACATGAAGTTATGTTTTAATTTTACTTGAGAAATAATGTTGACACATTACACTTAACGATGACGTATCAGTAACTTTGTTAATTCATTTAGCAATTGTGAATGAGGGACCAAAGTTAAATACTGAAAAACTAAATTTATAGCGAATATATTAATGAGAGACTAAAATATGATTTTTATATAAAAATAAAAAAAAAACAAAAAATTTATTACCATACTTTCTTGAAAAACAAAACATAGATTTAAAATTTAAAAGTATTATCTCACAATAGTAATCTATTTGATTATTTACATTATTTTGCATTAATTTTATACCAATGGGATTATCTTTTGAGTTTTTTTTTTTTTAAAAAAATTAGATTAATTTAGTCCAATTGTTAACTTTTTGTTAATTAAGTTGACATGGCTCTTATTTTAGCTCCTTTTTTTTTTTCTTTTTTATGTAAAGCTCCTTCTAAACTATAGAAAAAAAATTGTACAAAAAAAAAAAAGCACCATAAGGTGCATATGAATCATCTTCTTGCTGGAGGGGCCAGCAGCAACATATCTCTTTCTCGTTCAGTTCTTGGTCATCAATTGGAAGGTCCAGATTTTCACCCTAAAAAGCAGAAGCTCTATTTTTGTCTCAAAGACAAGAACGAAGAGAGGGAGGGAGAAAACAAAGAGAAAGTTTCAAGAATGAATCGAATGAAAATAAAATGGGTGTCTATGTATAATTCAAATAATTAAGTAATTGTTATAGGAAAGCAATGCCTCACCCTACAGTGAATTGATAGCTAGGTACCATTGAGTAATTACGCGCATGGTTGTCGTTTATGGGTATGCTGACTTTGTTGTGCTCATAAGATGATTATAATCATGTGCATATCATTTTTCTTCCTTCTCTGTAATGACAGAGATGTGACCACACGGAACACAATTCACAAACAAAACAAGGGGGGTGCTATGCTACACCGCTGATGGCGACTTCTATGTTATTTATGTGTTTTTTTGTAGCTTTTGTCTAAAGTAATGCAAAAGAGAACCGGCTATTGACAATTTTTTTTAATTATAGAAGGGAAACAAAACTTTGATAATTAACAAAGAGAAGCCCATGTACAAAACGACGTATAAAATGTCGGTTTTACTGAAACAGGTGTCCAGCTGTCCATTTACAAAACGGCGTCGCTGAAGGTTGGTTCTTCCTCTTCCTCTTAACGGCAACGACGGCAACAGGAGCTGAACAATTGCAGATTTTGGCAGAGCGTTCTGTCTGTCTCTCTCTCTTCCTCTGCTTCGTCTGTGGCCTTTGGGATATAATCCTCACAGTAACTATAAGCTTCCACGGAGGGGCAATAGAGAATGGGGGAAGGAGGAAGAAAAGGAAGAGAAGGCAGAGGAACATCGAAGCTGAGAGAAGCAGCAAGGAAAGTACCTGTAGCAGCAGCATATGCATGTGGGTCCTTCTCCAGAAGAAAAGCTGTGGTGGATCCAGTCACCATTGACACCTCAAACAGTTTATCTGCCACTGTAAAAATCCTACAACGATTTGTAAATGGGCTTCTCTTTGTTAATTATGAAAGTTTTGTTCTCCTTTTATAATTAAAAAAAATTGTCAACAGCTGGTTCCTTTTTGCATTACTTTAGACAAAACCTGCAAAAAGCACATAAATAACAGAGACGTCGCCATCAGGGGGTGTAGCATAGCACCCCCCACAAACAATCACGTATGCCGGCACAGCCCATTCTCATCACTTTCCCCAACCCAGAATGATCCAATGGGTTAAATGCTATGTAGCACCGAAACGCGTTTTTTGGGGCGTTCCCGTTTCGGGGACGTCCCCGAAACGCGAAATGCATACCACAGCCTGAAACTCACATATTTTCATTTTTTTTTTTAACGCTTCGAAACACCAAGAAACTCTCTGAATCGTCAAAGAAACGCGATCGAAACGCCTGGCTGGATGTGGTGACAAGAAACGACGCCGTTTTCGCCAGCAAAATCCCGTCATTTGGAACGTCGTCGTTTGGGAAGGATGCGGGAATTCAAAGTGCGGATACGGCGCTGTTTTGAAAGAGGCGGAAATTCAAAGTGCTGGAACGACGCCGTTTTTGGACGCCCCTGAACCTCCAAATTGTCTTTATCCTTCCCGAAATTAAATTTGGAGATTTAATGGTTGATATTTGTAATATTTGGAGAATTTTAACATTTTTCTTGCTATTTCATATATATATATATATGACGTGGCGTACCCCCGCTGTACCCGTACCCCTATTATTTGAAAAATGTCGTACGGTCGTTTCGTACCCGTCCCCATGCAACATAGGTTAAATGTGATAATTCCTCATAGGAAAAAACGGCGGATTCTTTGCCGGAATTTAACATTTTAAATAATTTTACATGTTTATTATATTTTTTAATTTATTTATTTTAATATTATACTTTTAAAAAAATTAAAATAAAAATAAAAAACATAACAAACATGTAAAAATTACTAGACGCGTTAATGACCATGTGACGTGTCCATGTCAAACACATCGATAGTCTCACGGTGTGTCATTTCTTCAATTGCAAATAAAAATAAAAAAAAAATTATAAAAAAAACATGACAAGAAAGGACGCGCTACATGGTCATTTGTGTTTTTCACATGTTCAATTTTATTTTGTTTTTAATTTTTTAAAAATTATCATATTAAAATAATTAAATAAAAAATGTGATAAATAGATATTTTTGTTATTAAAATGTAATATTCAAATCAATAAACCTAAAACCGTGGCTTTCAATTCAGTTAAATTCATATCCTTCTCTCCAATGACAGTGATGTGATCATGTGACAGATCACAAGGAACCAACTGTACAATGTGTGGCATGGTCGGCATCCCAAAATTTCCCCAAAATACTACATGAAGTTATGTTTTATTTTTGGAGGTTTTTTAGATTTTTTTTATATTTATGTAGTATGTTATATTACATGAGATTAGTCAATATGAGAATAACATGTGTATAAATTAATTATTTTTAAATTTATTTGAGAAAATAAAATAAATTATATTTATATTCAATAAAATATAAAAATTACATATACTTGTTACGTCAGTGTAGTATGACATACTCATGTAATATCATAGAATCTCCGTTTAATTTTACTTGAGAAATAAAGTTGACACATTACACTTAACGGTGATGTATCAGTAACTTTGTTAATTCATTTAGTAATAGACTTATTGAAGAATCTAATTGTAACGAGAATTGTGAATGAGGGACCAAAGTTAAACATTGAAAAACTAAATTTATAGCGAATATATATTAATGAGAGACTAAAATATGATTTTTATTTAAAAATAAGAAAAAAAAATTATTTACCATACTTTCTTGAAAAACAAAACATAGATTTAAAATTTAAAATTTAAAAGTATGATCTCACAACAAAATAATTAGTAGGATATGAATTTAACTGAATCAAATTTTTTTTATTAGTTTAGATTTAGATTGTGTCACTTTATTAAATGTGAAATAATAAAATATAAAATAATATATAATAACTATTTCATTTTTTTAATAAATAATAACATTATTCAGGCCTATGAATATTTATTGCACACTAATTAAGAATTTTTTTTTATATGTGTAGAATTAATTTTTAAACTATCTCGTATTACTGAGTTTGTAAAATTTGGATCGTATGAAAAAAAAAAATTAAAAGTAGTATTCGCTTAAGCCTATGAGTTTAACTAGTAGCAAACAGCATTACTTAATGGCTTATAACCTTCACATTAATAACTAAAAAAATGAAACTTCTCCCTAGAAAATTTCTATTTACTATTTGAGCTTTTATGTTCTAATTTCATTATTCTAATAATTTTTTTTTCGTCTGTCTATTTTTCTCTCTACGCAGTTTGAGCAGAAAAGAGGACATATATGAAGCAAAGCACAAAAGGTAATGAATAGAACTCTTTTGAAGCAGGAAACTAAACAGAGAACATGCTCCAAGGCAGATGTTAGCGAAATCCTTCAAGGAGTCAAAAGTCCCATTTATGCAACCACATTTTCTCAAGCATGTCATCCAGCCAGCTATTAACTTTTCAACGTTAAATCTTCTCCTTTTGGATCACTCTTTTCAACTAGGGGTCGTCTGCTTGCTGAAAAAAAACAATTGGAAACATTAAAAAAAAAAAACCTTAGAAATTGTCTAACCAGGTAATCTAAAACATGTTATCTATTTCAAATTCTCTTCGGTGTGTTTCCTCTCTTTCTTTTCTTTCCTCTAACAAGTGCCTCTATTTTCATCTTTTCCTTATGTTACAAGTTGAATATCAGAAAAGCGAAAAAGGCTACAAGATAAATGTTTAATAGTCATATTCCATCAAACCACACCAGACCTCTCCATGCCCTCTGGTCAGAAAATTCAGAGGCACTCATATAAAAGTGAAAATGACAGCAAAGCTCAAAGCCAGGGCTTATGAAAGTGGTACAAGTCGAGTGCAGGCAAGAGACACATGCATCTGTACACATGAAGATATGAGTAATTTATTTCATATCACACAGTAAATAACCTTATAATGTGAATAATACCAAAAACTATTCTGGGGGAGTTCCAAATTGGTCAGACAGTACAAAAGCACATGTTGCTATATGGTCATAACAATAGAGCAGGAGAGAAATTACAAGCTCAAGAATGACATGCAAAAAGACTATCTCAAGAACAAAGAATACTCATGTTGGGTCTCAAGGAAACCATGATTTCACAATATAATAATGGCAGCCATTCATGATCATGAGGTGAGCAATAGTCAAAGTCAAATGCTTAGACCATTATCTGCTGCCGTCATCATTATTCGGATATCAAATAAAGGAACAAAACAAGGTCGTACAAGAGACAAGCATGAAACATACTTGGAAAATCCTCACAAGTGAATGCATTTATTTTTCCAATGTCTATACAAGTTCAACAATCCTAAGCAACACCCTTTCTCTTGCTATATATATATATCTAACCTAATCTTCAATGAGTGCCAACATTAATATCCTGATTATTTTGTAGCAAACTACGGATACTATTGTTTGTAAATTGTTCACCTTCATTAGCTTTCTTTACCTTCATCTTCTTTCCTCAACTAACGGTTAGTCTCTCTCTCTCTCTCTCTCTCTCTCTAGCTCTTTCTCTTTATAGTAACTATAATCATTGTTGCTTTTCATTCCATAACTTTTTATGCTGGACTATAAATTATGGAAGTTAAATTTCCTGAGCATTATGAATTTTCGAGTGAAACATTTAAAGCGCTTGGTTTACACTAGGATGATTGTAATAGAGACTGTATTGAGAAGGAAGGTGCATCCTCAAGACACCGCAATAATTTGATGTTTTGGTGCAAATTTGACTGTTAAAAGCTTTGTGAAAAACCTAGCACAATATGGATATGGCCATGTTTTGATGCTCTTCACTGCTCTCGAGAATGCCAAGAGAAGGATGCTTAAGTGAGGGGAAATTGTATATCACTTAAATGTCGGTGCTTTTACAACTGTAATTGACAAGTGAGACTCCCGATTACAATTACTGTGTCGAAATTTTTTTTTCCAAAATAAAGCTTTTGTTCTATAATTGCTGCTACTTAAATGTTCTTCATGTTATAAAACACTAATGAAGTGTCTCAGCGAAAATACCAGTAGTACCAACGTAACTTTAGTTATTTGTTATATGGGTTTGTGCGTTTATACTATTAATAAACGGAATTTCAAGAAAATTCTATTTGCCTTTTTTTTTTTTTCTTAAATATTTCCAAAATATTTTTATGTTAATAATTTATTTACAATAAAATTATATTAAATGGATAATCTTGAGAGGCTCACGGCCAAACATATATATATATATATTGAGAGGCTAAAAAGAATTGTTTCATCACCAATGCTCTATATAAGAGTAATTTTATTTTATTTTTTTGGTTAGAAGGGAGCACAATGCAATTAAGAAAAAGGAGGGAAGTACACAGTGAGAATAGAACCCTTATCATCAACCCTCTAGTTCCATGCGATCAGAGGAGGTGTAACTAGACCATGTATAAGGGCAATTTCTATTTACGTGTGAATTTACAAAATTAAGAATTTAGAGAAATTCTTAACTAAAAGCAGACCTTGGACATATTCACTAAAAATATTCTAACGATATAAAATTGCCACATAAATCAGATTTCATCCGCCTAAGTATTTAATTAAATTTTAGTAATAAGTTGACATCTTATAATTTTATTTTAGAGTAAAACCCCTTTTTGGTCCCTGAAAGATAGGTTCGGTGACACTTTAGTCATTGAAAGATTTTTACCGATACTTTGGTCCCTGAAAGATCAATCTGTTACCCATTTTAGTCTGCCACTTAGCTCTGTTAGTAGGACTTGACAAAAAGCACCATGTGGCACGTTAAGTGCCTATGTGGCCGTCAAATGCTGAGGTGGCAAGCTGACTAGGTATGGAATCTGGCTGGTGGCATGGTAATAAGGGAGACGACACCGTTTTGAAATCCTCCCATTCTTAACATAGACAGCGTCGTTCTGGGCGTAGAGGAGAAGAACACCATCGTGCCCAGAACTCTGCAAATTCGAAATCCCTCATCAAAGGATGAAATACGAAATCCCTCAAGCACCGAAATCCCCCCAAAATAGAGCAGCCATTTTTTTATTTCTCGGTGGGGTGCGATAAAAGATTTCCCCAATTTGGAACCCTAATTCGTCAAGCATCCCTTTCCTTCGGATTTCCCCAAATTGATGAACAGGTTTGTGGGAGTTTTCTCGTTAATCTTTAGAGGAAGGCTGAATATTTTTTTCTTTTCCTTTTTTTGTGTGTGTGCTAGAAGAATCAATATGTTGTATAAATTGCAATGCAAGATGAAGCTATTTTTTCTTCAATTGCATTTACTAGTTAATACCATTTAACATTAAGAGCAAGTATTAACATAAAATGTTAAACTTACAAATATGATTTAAGGGATGAAAAAAGAAATTTTTTTGCTATAATTTTTTATTCATCCAAGTATAATATATATGGTGATGTTCTGGTGAGTTGTCGAGTTTACAATTTCTTCTTCACACTAATGGCATTTCACCTCTGTTGAATACATTGACTGTCTGTCTATTACATGTCAAGAAGTTGTGATCATGGTGTGAAGGTTGAAAAGGGAATAAAGGATCCATGGTGTATAAAAATTGTTGATGAAATCCATTTTTTACCCTGTCCAGTGTCCATGAATAGAATAGTGAATCTTAATAAGATGAAAACGAGAAGAACTTATTCTTTTGTATTTATTCCTTTAGGGCTTCATAATATAGTTTTTGCTTGCTAGTAGCTTGAAATTTTTTTACGATATTTGGAAGGTATCTTTTGATGAATACTTGCCCCCTAAAGTTGCTTTGAGCACATGTTTGAACTGTAGACACATCTTGTGATATGTTTGAGCTCTCTAAGAATTGCTGAAGAGTTCATTGCACTGCAATATTTCACTCTCTATGCTTGTATTAGAACCAGTCTTGGTAATATCATCTGTATTTTTTGAAGTCACCGCAATTTTGTTTTTTCTTAACAGGTTAATTCATCTGCTTGGTAAACGGATAAAAAAGGTTAAAACAACTGTCATCCAAATAGTGTCAGAGGTTTTTTATCTTAGCATTTGTTAAACCTCTGTTGGATACATACACCTCAAGGAGTTCAATGCTTTGGCCAGAAAAGATTTAGTCATAGGTGAAAATTTCTTAATTGTTTATAATTTAGTCTTGCTTAAAATTATGATAATGCTTCTTTCTCAATGAGAACACGTTCTCTTCTATAAGTTGTCGGTTTTTAAAATTATAGTGGATTGAACAAAATTAGTATTGTTAGATATAAAATCATTATTGAGCCCTCACCTAATAGCTTAAGCTTTTGGGGTGAGTTAGTTCTTGACAAGTATTAATCTCTTTGTGAATTCTCACCCTGAATGCTGAAACAGTCTATATGCTATGAAAAACAGATTGCCTGTTTATGTTTTCAAGTAATCCTTTATGCTCTTTTGTTCTGGCCAAAACAGCTGACAGTAATCAAAAGATGTCTCACCAAACACCAAAAAACCTACTCCAATCAAACAGAACGTCAACAAGATCATTTGAAAATATTTTAGCTTAACATTCCACAAGCACTAGTAAAGACAAATTTTATCCTAACATTCCTAATACACTAGTAAAGACAGGTTGTATCTTAACATTCGGACAGATTTTTTTTTGTCTTACACTCTGTCATATTCACAAATATATAAAGCAACATAGCACATTTGCAATGCATATTTCTGGTTTTCATTATTTTGCTGCAGACAATGAGTATGTGTGAGTTAAGCCTTTCACCTATTTTGGGAATGTGTGTTAGAAAGAAATGTGTGTTAGCTGATGTGTGACAGATTGGATTAATTTCATGTTAAGTTACGTGATTTTTTTGTTATAATTTGTGCCAAATTAGATGATCTTTTGTGAATGTGTGTTAGAAAGAACTGAGGTTGGTTCTTCTATTTATGACACTGGTTATTCTTTAACTATTGCATAGTTGATCTCATGAGTGGTGATGCAACTTTAATGTCTTTGTTAATGCAAAGATTGACATGTTGAAGGGTTCATGATGCTAGAAAGATAAACTGGGGTGTATTGAAGTCACTGAATCTGCCTAGTCCTAAAATTGGCTTGGTAAGTGTAATTAAGTATGCTTAACATTGCAAAGATGCAATTGGCCTGGTTAGTAGATCATTTTCAGAATATGATCTGTTATGTACTTGTTATATAATTTGAATTTTTTTAAGATTCCAGTAATTACAAACTTCTTGGTTCAGTGATTTGTTGTTTATTATTGACTTAATAATACAGATTCAGTTATGTTGCTTGGTTCAGTGATTACAAACTTCTTAGTTTGTCATTCCATACACAAGCCCGCGATGGGTGTGAGGGTATTGGGAACGATAACAATGAGGGTGAAAGACAAGGGCAGAATGTGTGTGAAGAAGAAGAAGATCCCAGTGATAGTGGCTCAAGTGAATCAGATTTCAGTGATTCAAGTGGCTCAGTGATTCACAACCTGCAACTTATTCCCCATTCACTGCATCCTTTTTATGTGTTTAAGAATAGCTATTCCAATGAATATATATTTTCTCCAATTTGAAGTCTCGTTGGTTAATTCAATTTATTGTGGCAAATTACTTCGAATTAGTCAAAATTATTATATAGGATTTAGTTGTATCAGATAGCATCAGCCTCTCCAGGCATCAAGTTCTTATATTTCTCAGGAAAGGCCAAATCCCGCATTCCAATTTTCTATTTCCCTCCCCATGTCATTGAGTCTTTCCATTTTGCTTTTGAGCTTAGTTTTACCACCTTCACCTCTGCTAAAGAAAACAAGATAATGAAAGAAGAAAAGGGAACTGGAGACAGTGATTAACAGAACTAAAGTATAATTCTGTGAAAAAAAAAGAAAATCTTCACCCACTTTTAACATAAGGACTTAAAACACTGCCATGTGAAGTGGGAGTTCCAAATCAAATTTCATGGGTTAGAGAATAGACATTAGATTCTCTAAAAGAAGATAAGAATCCAACTTCATAGCATATACTGCTTCAGATAACCTGTGTCATTATGTTTCCATTTGCTATTGCATCACTGTTTTACAATCTAGGGCAGTACTTTATATGAAATAACAATAAAGTGTCCATAAGATCCTAGGATTATTTTCTCCCCCTGAGCATGCTCCAGGTAAGAAAAAAAAAATGGAAAGGGGCAAACTTTAGTAATTATACAATGCTAGTATCACAGCAGCTTCTGTACATTAAAATAGAACAGAAAAAAGCTGCTGGTGTGATGAGATGAGAAGCTATCATCACCCATAGTAGCTTGAAGTAATAATTCATAGCATCATTATTATGCCTGTAGTGGCAGCTCCTTGTGAGTGTAAGTAACGCCTCGATCACCATCTACCACTTACCCACTCCCTCTCAATATCCTGCATCATATTGCCCAATTTAGAATCTAACTTCATTTAAGCATAATGCCAAACAAAAATACATTGTATGAAGTTAACGAGAAATATTTTGCAGAACCCAATACCATCTTGTTGTTAACAACCCCTCAACTCTAACAGGGCCTCCTCGGGCATGAATTCGGCTTGTACTTATTCCAACCTGTTAAACCATTGATAGAGAAAACAACAGATTGAGAAAGTAAAACTAGCTTGCTGTTAACGACAACAATAGGCTTTCTGGAAGGATGTATTACATCTGCACCAAGCCCAAAGCGTGCTCCATCACAAAATCGTGTACTTGCATTGTGGAATACAGCAGCACTGTTTATGTGTGTATAGCAAAAATGCATATTGCAATATTAGCATTACCAAGTTAGGAAGAAATTTAAGAAGAATGTCAAAAGAAGTTAAGAGTAGAAACTGATTAAGGAATCATGTGCAATGAAAGTTAGTAGGTGTCTTCCCAGTATAAGATAGTTTGAGACAAGCCATTGGAATCTAAAAAAGAAATTCAGTAGGAAAGAAAAATAGAAGTAGTAATTCTATTATCTAAGCATTACAGAAAGCAATACTCTTTCCCCCAGTCCCTTGTAGAAGCATTTTCAGGCCTATCTTTTATAGTTCTCCACAACAAAGTCCAACTACACATGACTATTTGATTATTGCAGATAATATCTTCTAAATCATCCATGGGGAATAACTCATCCAAGTACACATAAAATCTGGGGATTTTCCAGCTTTCATGCACAACCATTGCATTACACGGATTCAAACCAAAACCATTACAACTTCTTAAACCCAAAAAAAACATAAAAAAAATAATAATCTAGCTCAAGTCAAGCTACATATGAACCATTCTATTGCTTCTATTACGGAAGTGCCAGGTTCAAGTCAAGCTCCGCATTCCCAAACCCATTTCTTTTTCACTACCCTGTCTGGTAAAGCTTCATGCTTTAAAGGGCAATGAAGACAAATAATATTAATTTACAAAAGCTAATGAGTTTCATATTGTGAAGAGTAATAATAGTAATTTATTTGTAGTTCATCTGCTCTTATTCTTGGAAAAAAATAACTTGAACTAATTTATGATATTAACTGGTAAATGAAATTGAAGAAAAAATAGCTTCATCTTGCATTGCAATTTATACAACATACCGATTCTTCCAGCACACACACAAAAAAGGAAAAGAAAAAATGTTCAACCTTCCTCCAAAGATTAACGAGAAAACTCCCACAAACCTGTTCATCAATTTGGGGAAATCCGGAGGAAAGGGATGCTTGACGAATTAGGGTTCCAAATTGGGGAAATCTTTTATCGCACCCCACCGAGAAATGCAAAAATGGCTGCTCAATTTTGGGGGGATTTCGGTGCTTAAGGGATTTCACATTTCAGCCTTTGATGAGGGATTTCGAATTTGCAGAGTTCTGGGCACAATGGTGTTCTTCTCCTCTGCGCCCAGAACGACGTCGTCTATGTTAAGAATGGGAGGAGTTCAAAACGGCATTGTCTCCCTTATTACCATGCCACCAGCCAGCTGCTTCCATGCCTAGTCAGCTTGCCACCTCAGCATTTGACGGCCACATAAGTACTTAACGTGTCACATGACACTTTCCATCAAGTCCCACTAACAAAGATACGTGGCGGACTAAAATGGGTAACGGATTGATCTTTCCGGGACCAAAGTGTCGGTAAAAATCTTTTAGGGACTAAAGTGTCACCGAACCTATCTTTCAGGGATTAAAAATGGGTTTTACTCTTTATTTTATTTTCATTTCAAATGTTTGATAGTTTGAAGCAATTAATGGTGTCTACTTTTTGGTTTTAGGGATGTTTGGTATACAGATTCTATTTAGTTTATTGAGAATTCTAAATTCCCATATTTTGTGCCATATGATCCTTAAAAAAAAAATTCCTAGTAAGGTTTTTTGTAGTTTGTGCCATATGTACTAAAATTGTCTTTTGCTTAGAGTGGTCATCCCATGTTTTTTAGTGATCATTGTGAGTTATTATACAAAAACCATTGGTTAAGAGACAAAAGAAAATTGACAACCACTTTATCATTCATGATGACCGGTGGTCATATTGTGATCCTGAGTGATCATTGTTAGTGTGTTTACTTACAATGAATGTGTCTTGACTAGTGGTCATCATTTACTTACCAGTGGTCATAATAGTTTACGCATAATGACCATTGAAAACATATGGTGAATGTGTCCCTAGAATTATCATTCCTAGGAATGTTGTTCCTAAGAATGTTACAATTTGCATTTGGTTAGCCTTAAATATTCTTGGGGATGTGACTTAGAATCTTCCATCTCTATACTTGGTTTAAATGTTACTTTATTGAGAATCTTGGTTATTTTTTCAAAAATACCTTTATCTATTTTAAGTAAAAAAAAAAAAATTTATTGCTTCTAACAATTTATGACTGGTTAACTGTAGCAAATTTGTATCTTTTTTATTTTTATTTTTTTACTATTTGAAGATTCTTACAAAACAAAAGCAAGGGTCAACAATTTTTTTCTTTTTTAATACAAAGAAAGCAATTTTTTTTTCTTTAACTGGCTCCTGTGATTTTTTTTTTTTTTAAATACAAAGAAACCAATGGTCTGACTTTTTTTTTTTGTTTACATACAAAGAAAGCAAACTTTTTTTTAAAAAAAAACTGACTCCTGTATTGTTTTTTTTGTAAAAATACAAAGAATGCAATCTCTGGCTCATGTAACCATAATGGTAGAGACGTGGAAAGGCCAAGTGAAGAAGCAAAATAGGCTACATCATATTTTTAGAAGCTCTATGTCCTCTGGTTTTCTCAAGGACTTGTTCAAATTCTCAATCACCATTTGTTGCATACGGAGAAGAATAAGGAAGAGTGCTCCCAATAGAAAATAGTGTAGAGGCTTATGATTTTGTTTATTAAAAAAAAAATGAAATTCATGTAATATTTGCGTTTAATTGTACTTTTGGTCCTTTTATTTTATTTAAATGAATTATTTGGTCTCTTCATTTTAATTTCAAGTAATTTAGTCATTCTATTTACCAAAACGTTGTAATTTTTTCTTGGCTTAATTGCAATTTTAATCCCCTTATTTTAACCATTTGAACGTTTTAATCCCCCTTCTTTAAAAATGAACTATTGAGTCCCTCTATATTCATAAAATTTACAATTTTAGTTCATTTATCTTTAAGTCAAAATTCTTAGGTTTATTTCAAGGTGTAAAATTATTTGATTCATAATCCCACCGTTCAGATTGAAGGGTTACATCTTATGAATCTCCTCACTAAATTTTAGCTCGATCTAACGGTGGGACTCAGCCCAAAATACCAAAATCATAATTTTTCATCTAACCACAAAATTTAGACTTTTTCACTGTTAGATCGAGCTGAAATTTAATTGAGAGATTCACAAGACATAGCTCTTCAATCTGAACGGTGAGATTATAAATCAGAGAACTTTACACATTAAAATAAACCTAAGAATTTTGACTTAAAGATAAATGGACTAAACTTGTACATTTTATGAATATAGAGGGACTCAATAGTTCATTTTTAAAGAAGGGGGACCAAAACGTTCAAGTAGTTAAAATAAGGGACCAAAATTGTAATTAAGCCTTTTTTCTTCCACCCTAAGAGAGTATTTGGTAAATTAATTCTTTTTAATTTTCTGAGAATCTTAATTTGAGAATCTTAAGTTTTTTGATACAAGATTTTTAAAAAATATTACAGGAAACTAACATTCTCGAGAACTTTTTTGACTAACTTTCCCATGAGAACTTTCCCATAAGGGATAAGAATCCAAGATTTCCATGGCCATAAAAAAAAGTTTTTTAGATGTGAATATACATCGTCGACTCTTATCTTTCTCAAACACTTACCTTGCTCTGATACTCTCCCTCTCCCACTATTGGAGCTCGCTCTCGATACTCTCCCTCTCTCTTTGCCACCATTGGAGCTGAAAACGACGGAATCCAAAACCAAAAATACTTGTTTTTGTCTTTCTCCTTCTTCGACGTCAAGCTCGCTGGACTTTGCCCCTACTATCAATTTCCTCTCTTCTTCATGTTTTTCTCTTTATTTCTTCTTGATTCCCCTTTTTCCACCAATTTTTCAATGGTTCTCTCTTCTTCCATTTTTCTTCCTCAATCTGGTTTTTCTCTCTATCATATTCTAGCATCTCTTTCTTCCTTCATGTTTTTTGCTATTTGCTTTTACTTGTTTTTGTGAAAATCAAATAATTAAATTCAAATAAAATATGAACTAATAAAAGAGAAAGGTACAAATAAAATAAAATTAAATGGGAAGCATAAAAAGATTGATAAAGACACAAATTTATTAAAAATAAATACATTAATTATAGGAAGTAATCTCATTTTTTGACTTAAAATAAATAGGGATATTTTTGAAAAAAAAATACAGTAACATTCTTAGGAATTAACATTCCTAAAAAATATAATTCCCAGTAATAAAAAAATAATTCGCATTAAAAAATATTCATTTTATAATTAATTTTTTAGCCAATTAAACTAAATTTATCTAAAATTACAATTAAATAAAAAAAGGGAAGAAAAAGAAAAAGCTACTGCAATAGGATAGAATGATAGAGAAAGAGAACGGCAGAGGGAAAGCAGAGGATAGAGTACACAAAAATTTTGAATAGAACGGAGGGTGGAGATAAAGAGAACGATAGAGAGAAAGAAGAGAGTGAAATAAAGATGGAGACAGAGCTAGAGCAAGAGGAATAGAAACAGAGAGACCTAAGCAGGGAGAAAGGAAGGAAGCGGATCCAGAAACAGGAAGCAAATCCTTTGTCTCCTTACTTCTGGGTAATCCTCTGTCTCCTTTATGAAGCTGTGCTAAGTAAAGGAAAAAGAAAAAATAAAAATAAAAATCTGTGCGAAGTATGCTTTTATTTCTTGCCCGTTGCTTTCCCTCAAGAGACCCAATTTGCTCTCCCATTGTTGCAAGTGGTATCTGAGGAAAAGCTTGGATGCTATGGCGTTGGTGGGGGCGACTTTGTTAAATGATATGTAGAGCCACTGAAAATTATTTCATGTTGTACATAGATCCGCAACTGGGTGCAATAGAGTTAAGAATAAGAGTGTCAAATGTCGTTTTGCTGTTTTTAAGGAAATTCAGATGGGCTGCTATATTAATTGCTTACTTAATCCCTTTCCTCTGCTTGAGGTTAGGGATGATACTAGTCTGACCAGAAATTGTACATTGACCCCAAAATTCAATAAAATTGCTGAAAATAAGACCTTAAATATTATAATTAGGTACCAAATCAAGTAGAATGGACTAAAAGTAATTATTTAGAATTCGTATTGATTCCCATGTTCTGCTTCTGGAATTTGCATTTGCCCCAAATATTTGTTATTTTTGTTCTACAAATCTTAGATTTATGTATTGGACATTTAAATTTAGCTCAAGTGAATAAAAACACTTATAGAAATCAATTCCAAGAATGGTTTCAAATTAATGGCATGTCTAAAAACTATAACAGAATTGTTTGAAGTGTTTCTATGATCATAACTACTTTTCAGTTTAGAATTAACATCTAATTATCTTCTGAATTCTCTTATTTAACTTAAAATTCATAAGAAATTCATTTTAAACCCTTAGTTTGTTCTGTGAATTGGAAATTTTTACTGAGAATTTAAAATTATCTTTGTAAGAACTTAATGAAGTTCAATGAAAACTAACACTTTATTGTTGGGAAAATAACTTTGTGTTTGAAATAACTTAATCTTTAAGGCATTAATATTGACAATGTATGATATTTCTGATATTTCAAAGAATGATAGATTGTATAAATAGTTGTTAAAAATTTCATAATCATTATACAGGAAATCCATTTTGAAGTTTGGATACAACCTCGTATCTGTCTGATGTATGAATATAGCAAGTCTTAAGACTGAGTTTGGCATTCAGAATATTGGAGATGGTCTTTGGGGCATGAATCAAGTGTCTTAAGGCTTGGGGATATGCTCGTGTATTTATGGACGTAGATATAGTCCCACTAGCGTGTAACTTGTCGATGCATAGCTCGGCATTGTATATGAGCGTAGCTACTCATGCATGTGGTGTATGACCACATCTAGGTCACAGAACCCATACCCTTGTAACACAGATTATTTTTCACGAGTTGTGGGTTTTTTTAAACTTCCAAAATTCCGAATATATCTTTGGAGTTTTTATGCCTAATTTTTCATACTTACAGATTGTATGAGTTCACCAAACGTGAATATCTGTATTGAAACTATATTATGTACTAGATTAGCTATATGCTACAGGACAAGCATATGAACATTTGTTATAAGAAGCATATGTTATCCTTATGTATTGCATTTAAGCCAAACATAGAACTTTGAACATGCTTCACTTATGTTCAATTACATTATGTTTGAGACTTCATATATTTTCTACTGATTTTCAGTTTTTTCAAAGATTTATTCATCACAATGACAGATGGGTCCACTACTCCACTAATTGAAAGTTTAGCCCTCTGATTCTTCTTTTCCATTGTTTTCAGATATAGATAGTTGATCACTGTAGAATGTTGTTAGGCCACTAGACCAGAAATTGAAATTCTCATAATTTCTGTGGTTTTTTGAAGGAAGTAATATGTGAATATGGAATATGTCAGTTCCCACGAGTTTCTGATGAATGATTTTTTACAAACAAAATAAATACATGTTATATTTCAGGTTGCAAGAAATCTGGTGAGTTTCTGAGGAGACCCTGTTACACCTTCTGGCTGGCGGCACATACACTCTTAGCAGGTGGATGTGACAAGTAGAGACAGAGCCATACTGAGGTGAAAATAGAAACAAACATGCATATAGCATCTCACAGCTTCATCATAAATCTAACTCCACAGGTAAGACCATTTTACTCCCTTGTGTTTTGAAAGGTCTTTCTCTTTTCCTTCTTATTCCTTTTACAATTAAAGAAGCCTGTTATGGCACTTTGTTGCTTACTTGCTTTACTTTAGTGACCTACATGTTTCTTTGGCAGATAGCAAGATACAGGCAGAGAGTAGATAGGTTTAGTATGCCTAGTCTGCACTTTGGAAGTTTGTGTCTTTTGCATCAGCCTAGGCATGATGCAAGAGAACTTTTGAGAAGGTACTTTTGGTCTTTCAATTCGATTTTGTATTACATGGTTACTTGACATACTTACACTAAGCTTGAGTCACCTGCATTGTAGAAATGCCTCTGCATTAGATTGTCTATGTTCTTTGTTAACTGACTCAAACATTCTGTCATGAGAGAGCTTCCTGTAGAACTTGTTTAAATTATTATGGTCCATTCATTTTTTAATTGCCTTGCTGGCTGAGGTCTACTATCACATCATGATATATGAGACTGGTTTCATTTCCTATCATCCTAGGATTTAGCTCACATGATTCTTCAACATGTTATCCAACTGGTTGTCTAGTAGGTAGGTCCTTTGTGTCTCAACTCAGGATTTGTTGTCTCAATTTCCTTTCAGCAACTATGTGTGCGATTTTTAAATGAATCTCTTTTAATAATTTAGATTGTCAATTTTAAATGGCCATTTCCTTTTACAGGAAACATACTAGATATCATCCTTCTTTCGCTGTACTATCAGGTGCAAGTTTATACTTTTAGGCAGCATGCTTATTTTCATTAGTTTTTCTCATATGTTTATTGAATAATATTGTTTTTCTTTTTATTTCCTTGTGGAAGATGCTCAAGTTTCTTCTGTTCATTTTGAGGAGGTCTTTGTCTCTACTACCAGCATCAATGATAGAGAATTAAAGGTACCATACAATGTTTCATTGAAATAAGCCTATACAAGATTGTGAAATTTCTTATAAGCAAGAACTGTGCCTTTGGATGAGTCTTTGAAGAAAGAAATGGAGTTGAGAGGGGCATATACATTCTTTATGCTGCAGTTCATATCTTTTACAGATATGTTTGATATCCACAAATTCCTGTTTTATAGCCCATTATTTGATGAAGATTACATTTATCATTTTAGTGTACATGGACATGATTGTTCTTATGCTTAAAAATTTTGAATATAGAATTATATATTTAAACTCATTTGTCCAGATAAGCGTAGAAGTATCTGGCCCCAAAACTCAAATGATCTTTGATGATGTCCTTAAGAAAATGGTTGCTGCAAGCCAGCCAATCCCAGGGTTTCGAAGAGTCAAAGGAGGTGAGGTATTTATAATTTAATGAAGGATTTAAAATGAAGAATATTCATTATAGTAATTTTAACATATTTTCTGCCCCTTTGGTGCACGTGTGCACGTCATGATGAATCGTGATAAGAAATTCCTTTCCTATTTGATGTTTCCACCAGTTGATCCCATCATGTCTTCACTTGTGTCACAAATTGGTGGTGATATGTTCTATTTGTTTGAAAGTCAATTTGTAGGTCCTGCATATGCTAATTATACGAAATGTGTATTGTTATTTTTAGAAGTGTAAGGCACCATCTTCTTGAGTGGATAAAGGTAAGGTATCTGAAATATCAGTGAATTTGAAATAGAATGGGTCTGAATCTAGACTTGAGACAATAGTGCAAAATATTGCTGTTCCACGCCCGATGATGAACTAGGATTCAATGAAACTGTCTGTTGTGCCTGTATTGTCACTTTCTGGAAGCATAGTGTTCATCAAACACTCTAACTGCTTCCAGATTTTACATTCAGGAGCTTTCACAGTGCACAATAAAACATAAATTGCAACAACAATGATAAATAATAATAACAGTAATAGTAATAGTAATAGATAAAACAAAAGCAAGAATGAAATGATGGAGAAACTGTTCTAATCATTTTTACTTACATGTCATCCAAAAGGTTTTCTCTACGGTTTCCTCATTTCTTGAGCCATTATTGTGTCTGTGAACTTTATGTAAAGTTTGTTTCCATATTTCAATGAATTGCTAACACTTTTCTGCGTTTATTTTGCTGGTCAATTACCTCTCTAACCATTTGAGGACTACCAGGAAAAACGCCAACAGCAGATGTAAGTTTCTTCCTTTATTGATTCTTTTGCCTTCAATTGATTGACTTAGTTTCTATTAGCATCTTATTGGCAATTATGTCTTACTTAAAAACTAGAATGCAGATGCTTAATTTTTCCCTTGCATATACACACATATAAAATACCCACCAAGGCCAGGATGTAAAACAATTGAGACTTATTTTTATCTCTTTTGAGTAGGTTCCATGGTATTGAAGTTCATTTTTACTGTGAGAATGACTATATTCTGCAGTGTTGTAATTAGAAGTCAGAAAATTACCAGACTTTTGTGGTCTTTTGTTGGATTATAGTTAGAGAGATCATTTGGTTAATACCGAGTAGGAGCTTTCTAGTAATCCTAAAAGAGAGGGTGATTTGGTTTAGGTTATCTGAAGCCTAAGAACTAGGTTTTTTGGGTAAGTGGTAATAGAGTTTCCCCTCCTATCTGCACACCCTTTGACATAAGGAGATTAGTAGCAAGTATGAACTACAATAGAATGGATAGGATGCCAAAAGTTGTTGTTGGTGCTACCTAATAAGTCCTTGGAAGGCTGCTAACAAGTATATACTTTATTTCCTATATATATATATATATATAGAAAGTCGGACATAATAATTTTGTTCATTTTTCGGAGCGCTAGCAAGAATTTTAGTTTCTCCAATGCTTTTCCTTATTTCTCTTGTTTTCTTGTTGCATCAAACTCCTATTTCCAGATTTCATTTAATTTAGGAAGAATAAGGACTAAGGTGGTTCAAGAATTGGCCTTCATCCCAAACCTCCTGGATTCTGCTCATTTTTCGAGAGAATTAGGTAAAATATTTTGTTCATGGATTGGATGCTTCTAGCCATTTTTCTGGCATACTTTCTTTGAGTTCTGGATCTGATGTCCACAATGTAGTGGTTCCTCTCTTTCCATACCCATAGCCTCTTTGTGACATATGTGTTTGACTAGAAGTAGTCAAACCATATTGGAGTCCATATGAACCAACCTCCAGTTCAAAACAACGCTTAGCTTCTATCCCTATTTGACTATATGGATGATAAGAATAAGGGAATGAAATTGGACCAGTAACTTCAACTGCTTCAGGTTGGTCTTCATCTCCAACAACATCATCCTCCATAGTGTTAATCTCCACAAATATCTCAATTGGACTCAAACTCGTATGTTGAGCATTACTTTCAAACATCATCTCATCATCTTCATTAGACCTTAATTCAAATGCAATATAAAATAATGGATTCACTAATATCAGGAATCTGTAAATTATCTTTTCAACCACTTGATTTGCTTGAAGACTCATTTTATTGTGGATATAAAACTTTAGCCTATTCAATCCATATGTCCTCTTCAAGTTCAACCCAATGGCTGTTGGCCCCTCATACATCACGCCTTGAGGCCCATTGTAAAACTGACCATTGTAATTTATTAATATATGCATCTTTTTCCTAAAGTGTATTGCCAAGCACTATTAGTATATAAATATTATCACATTTCTATAATAATTATTTTCATATTAACTACCAATATTTATTTATAACTACAGTACTTTGTAATCAATTTCCATCAATACTCAGACACTATACACAAGTTATCTTACACAAATTCGCCAAATACTTCAACAGTATTGTTCACATAACGGAGTAAGTGTACTAGTGATCAAAAGTTCAGGACACCATAAGGATATTTTGATCACTGTGCACTTTGAAGAAAACTCCTTAAGCATGTGCCAATTCTATAAATACTATATATTAAAAAATTCAAAAGTACGGTATTAATAAAAATTGTTTACTAAAATAAACAATATATACACAATAAAAGTGTTTACGTAGCTCAGGAAGCTTGACGATATTAAACTACAATAACACATTTATTTTTAACAATATTTTAACATAAAACATGTATTATGCTACTATACATAAGTTTAAAACAAAATAATTAAATAAACGTACCTTTTGAAGCTTAAAATGTTTAAACTTTAAACCTCAGCTACCATAAACTCGCACAGCACTTTGAACCACCTTTGCAGTATTTCCTTTGTAAATTTACAACTCTTTCACCCTCAGAATTCTCCCACAACTCTCTCATGAAGGGGGTATTTATAAAGTCGTTTCCGCTACTTTGTAAAAAGTCTACAGCGACAACGTTTTTGAACAGTGGTCACGCTGTGTCTATAAAGAGAAATGCTACATAATTTTTTTGTCACGCCATTTCATTTTGGCGTGTTCTGTTGAGTCATGTTGCATGGAATATAGTGTACTTAACATAAAACATTGTTGGGCTTTCACCATTCTGATGGGACATTATGTCACGCTACTCCCTATGTAGCGTGACAAGGTTTAACACGCTACTTCAATATAGCGTGATAAAGTTTGTCCGGTTGCCTAATAATAAAATAATGAAAAATGTCATTTTTTGGTAAATAGTTTGGAAAATGCCCCTTTTTGGTAAATAGTTTGCAAATGCTATATCACACGTATTTTTCGTTTCCTTTCTTTTTTCATGAAAATTTGGCAGCATTTCTTATTTGCTGCTCAAGAGGCCATAGTTTCTCCTTACTATATCAGTAATATATATCCTTTCTTTTCTTGAAAAAAGGAAAAAAAGAAAAAGAAAAAGCAAAGCAACATTTTGGTCCTGGTTGCTTAAGGTGGGAAGAGATTATTTTTTTTCCTTTTGGGAGAGAGGTGGGTGTGCAGTGGGGTTGGGTTTAAAAAGATGTTTGCTTGTGCAACTTCTTGCCACAGCAATTAACACTAGCTTTTGACCAGTCTTATTGCAAGTTGCTGCCACGCTAGTGGAGTCATCACAATATGACACAGATGAATGTGTGTGCGACACACAGATTTCTTTTTACAGTGTCAAGTATAACATTAGTGGGGCTTGGTTTTCTTTATTCCATATAATTCAGATATCCCAATGCAAACATGGTTTTCTTCATTATGACCTGCGTATATTACTATTGCTGCTATCTTTTGTATTTATGTTAGGAAGTTATCATTTTACAATAGCAACCTTGACCAGCAACTCTGTGTCTCTGCATGTAACATTGATGAAGACATATTTAAATGAGAAATGAAATGTATCCTTGATATCCTGTAGCTGAAGATTTTGATTCATGTGAGGACATGAATTTGTTCATTTGTAACACACACAAGAGGCATAAGAGAACAAACAGTACATGCTAGTAGCATGCAACTGATGCATGTGATATACAGTTTAATTTTATATTTGTTGGGTTTTAAGGGTAAGGGTATCCTTGGGCCAGCTTTCGCGCACTGAGACTACGTCCCTCCCTAAAGGGCACACCTAGAAAAGAATTCCCTTAGTGCTAGCGTCAGAATTTGAACCTTGGCTAGCTTAGATGAATCTATAGAGTTCAATTTAATACATACAACTGTAGAGTCTGATATAATAGAAATGAATTCATTTTTATTGTTTGTATATTGTATTTTAGATACCAAAGGACATTTTATAATAGAAATGAATTCATTTTTATTGTTTGTATATTGTTTTTACAGATACCAAAGGACATTTTATTAGAGGTGCTTGGACCTTCCAAAGTGTTCAAGGAAGTAATCAAGAAAATAATCAACTCCACTATAGCAGAATTTGTGGAAAAGGTATTTATCAATATGCTAAATATAAGATTTCCTTATTTTGTTGCTACATGTCTTTCACCTGGAAATTATATGCCTAAATTTCAATTCAGCCTTTCAAATGTTCTGTCCTTGACATTAAAAATTAATTTAAACTTATAAGTTTCATCGTGTCAAATTGAAGGTTATGATTCACACGCTTTATTTTTTCCTTTCAATTTCTTAAATTTTTATTGGACTTCCATGCATGATCCATGTTGAAATTATTCCACTTTATTTGACAGTAGATTGTTTTCCTTTTAGAAAAGGTCCAATTTGCATCCATGCAAGTTTCACATGGGTATGGACTGTGAGTCAGTAGTCTAGAGGTGTGGTTTCAATGATTACGTATTTGATTTTGTACCCAGAAATTGTCTGAAACTTGTATATTCTTTAACTGGTCTACCAATGAGATGGTCAAGTACTAGATCATTACTTGTTAGTCTTTAGTTAAAAATCCTAGTGTTGCTTAATATTTGTGTAGAGCTGGATCCGAGGTAGAGCCTGGTATTGGGTCAATCCTTTGGTTCCTGCAGGCAAAGTCACAATCGGATTGGATCCGATGATGACCCTCCGATGCTAAAGTTAGTATTTGTCAATAATAGTCAAAAAGGGTAATAAATCCAAAAGGTACCTTCACGGTGGTACAGTACGTACTATTTATAGTCATAGGTGGAATATTTGAGATGCGTTGACGTGTCCCGAGAATGGTGGCATCTTTCTGCGAGTGGGTACATGTCATGATGTGTCAGACCTGGGGATTCTGGATCCAATCTCATGGATGGTCCGGGAATTGGGCCCAAGTCCGAGGAATTGGGCCAATACTCATCACTTGCCCCCGAGCCTCCAAGCTTGAGGCCAGAAGTTTGGAAGGCTTATGTGGTCTGGGAAGTAGGCCGGTACTCATCACTTAAAAATCCTAGCTTCTAAATGCATGCTACCAAAGGGTTCAATGATCACAATACTGTTACTATTACTGATGTTACCAAACATCCTGAATAGATACAAGTAATTGTCCTTAGTTATTGGTTTATTGCCTTGCTGGTTTTGGTGTAAAGCTGGAAGCATATATGTCTAATGGGAATTATATACATACTCTCTTTAAAATAGTGTTAGACATAAATATATGGGTGGCATTGTTCTATGCAATATAAGCCAAATTTATGTTGTCTAGATTTCTGCAATTGAAATTCTTAAATTGAATGTTATATTTTCTTTCTGACATTTCTGTTGCTGCTCAAAGAGCTTTAAATTTTTTGCTTCGTCAATGTTTAGAAAGAAAATAATTGTTGCAGGAGAATTTAAAAGTTAGCAAAGACCTGAGAGTTGAGCAGAGCTTTGAAGATCTTGAAAGTACCTTTGAGGAAGGACAAAATTTTTGCTTTGATGCAGTGGTTCAGCTTCAAGAGTAGAAATGAACTACATTTGTTTGTTCAAAATTGTTTTAGTTATTGTAGGAGATTTTGTTCTTCAAAATGAGATTTTCTGAATTGCGTAGAGAGCTCAAGTATATAAGTTGGCTTTTTGATCAGACATATTTGATAGATTATAAAAATGGCTTATATTCTCTGTAGCATTTGATGTAGTGCAGCTTGCAGGTATTTTTCATATTGGAATCTGCTTCAAGTATTCATTGTAGATTAGACCTAGTTATATCTACTAAGAAGCATTCATTTATTATTAGAAAAAAAANAAAAAAAAAAAAAAAAAAAAGATAAGAAAAAAGGAAGCATTCATTATGAATGGCGAATTTGACAAACTATAGAAAAAATGTAAGAAACAGGTTATTTCACTCTCAAATTTTCTCTTTTCATGGGAAATTAATTTAAAAACATCTTATCTCATTTTAATAATTTTGAGATGAATGTTGATAGAGGTGGCAATTGGTTCAGCTCGGCCCGATTGGGCCATCAACAATTTTCAGGTCGGGCTGGGCTGGCCCGAATTTAATTGCGCTAGCATACAACTAGTTTAGCATGGCCGTAATGTCAAAAAAAAAATTTATTTAAAATGAAATTATATATGTATATTAAAATATATAATAAATTTATATGTTATCTCTTTAATTTTTTTCATTAATATAATAGATTATTAATGAAAGAAAACTTTTTTTTTTATATATAAAAAATATATCTATTTTGTAATGAATATGAAATTTAATAATATATTTTATATTTGTGGCCTCTAAACCTTTTATGATTCTAATAACATCACCATCTTATAATAGATTTTTTATGATGAAATTTTTTGTCCCAATGAAGATGAAGATCAAGTGAAGCTTAGCATACTCTAAATATATTTCTTAATGAATTGAACTTTTTTAATTTTAGGAATCCTTCCTTAAAGATGTGGTGGCCAACTTTTATTATAATAGTTTCATAAATAATGTTACTTACACAATTTTTATATTTTATTAGAAGAATTATACAAGTAATTTCATTTTAGTTTTACAAGAAAAAAAAAATTGGGCCAATCGGCAAGCCCTTATACAGCCCAGCCTAGCCTAACTCTAACGCCGAGTTAGACGGACTAGTCCATCGGCCGAGTCCATTTTTTCACCTCTAATTGTTGAGAGGGATTATATCACTCTCACATTCCCACTTTTATCATGGGAATTCACTATTAAGACATTTCAAATGAACTTTATTTTTAGTTGTAGCATAACTTAGCCAATTCTTAAATTTATATACAAAAAATAAAAAATAAAATAAACTTCCTCTTTTATCTCAATCTTCAATAAGTATGTCTTATTTCTTTTCTTCGATGGGTCTCAAAATCTGTCTCAAAAAAGTATAAAGTTTTATTTACAATTTATTTTCTCAATATTCTTGTTTTAATTGTACCTGATAATTAACAAAATTAAAAATCCATTGTCCATCAAATAATAGTTTAATATTTTAATGACTTAAATATTTTCTTTTGAAATTTAGTATATGTCATATTTTTTAGTTTAAAATGTGTTTTAGGTTGTTATAATTTAACTCAATTTTTAATCAAGTCTTTATAATATATATATATATATATATATATATATATATATATATATATATATATATATNACCAGAGGCATTTGGGCAACGGCCGATTCATCGCTCTGCGAAATCCTTTCAATTCTTCCAACCAAAGAGGCTGTGGCCACAAGCATTTTGTCGAACAGGTGGAGATCATTTTGGATTCTGCTCCCAGACATGGACCTTGGGGACGAGTTCTTTGGACATGGACCTGATAACCCCCATACGAATTTTGCCCATATTGTGAGTAGCATCTTAACTCAACGCCAAACAAAACGCATCAGAAAATTTTTTCTCGATTGTGGGTCTCGATTGCCGTAGCCAGCAACGTTGAGCAAATGGGTAATGAGGTAAATCACGTCACTGATTTCCCAACCGAAGTTTTCACATGCAAAACAATTGTGGTTTTGAAGTTAAGTGGCTTCGTTCTGAATATTTTCTCATCTGTCTATTTTCCCAAGCTCAAGACCAGCCATTGGATGTGGTGATAACGGAACTGAATATCGGTTCCCACAGACGGCGCCAAATGTCGTTGCCTGAGTTCCGGTGAGGTAAGGGAAGATGGGCAAAGAAGGTGAGAGGAAGAAAAGGGCGTGAGAAGCTTCCTCGTGTGTGTTTCAGGAGATTGTTTACCTTTGCAGGGGTATTATAGTCTTTTTACTATAGCAATTAGTAGTGAATATTTTGGGTATTAACAATATGTATATGCACACACTAATCATGAATATGTTCCTTGTTCTTTTTAATTAAAAGGAAGGGGTATCAAGCAAGCAATTATTTTTTCAAACCATAGAGGGGGAAAGGAAAAGTTCAACCATAGCCAACCCATGAAAGAAAAGCAATTGACAAACTTTACCTCCAATAAATGTTCCCAGCCGGCCACTCCCTAGTATTTGCTAAACCTTGAAAAATCTTACATATCAGGTTTAAAAATTCTAAGATGATCCCTTTATAATTTTACTGATTGCTAAAGGAAAACAGTACTATGCAGTAAAAGCAATTAATTATCAGATGACCCATGACTGATTAAGCAAGAACTAGAATTGATTTTTACTGTCAAGTATTCAGTGATTGATCAACTTCACCCCAAGTTTTCGTGAAATGAAATAATGCTGATGTTACACATTATTGGCACAATCAAAGTTTAATAGAAAAATAAGATTTTAAGTAAATCCACTTAACCTTACATTGTTCCAATTATGCAAGCGTACAGTAGTGTAAGTCTAATGAATTATTATGTAATTAGTATTACTCAATATAATGAATGATTCCATGTGAGAAAGAATCCTCTTTGTCCTATGCTACAAAATTTCCTTTGTCACACACTTCTATAAGAATCACTATACTAAAAGATCAAGTTCTGATGACATGGTTCGAATAAAACAATTAATGATGAGGAAGGCTCTTCTGAAAGATCTAGTTCTAGTAACATTTAAATTCCAAGATTGAATGCTGACAAAGAATTTCATAAGGAATCTGTGTGCTAAATCTCACTGCCTTCTCTGTGCACCAATTAGATCAACACATAAGCACCAACCTTCTTTCCAACATAATGAGCAAATCTTGTAACTGACAATTTTACAAATCAAAACTATTGAAGACCTCTTCTGGAAGGGAAGTAGTGAGATGCAGAAGAAAAATATTGAATTTACATCATTTCCCTCATCCCCTTCCCCAGCATCTGTACATAAGTGGGGATGGAGGATTATGTGGTATACATTTACTTGGATTCTAATGATGTCAAACTTGAGCAAGTTAGAAGTGATCATGGGATAGGCCTGTGACGCGCGCTGATCCTCAGAATTATCTTAGAAACCAATTGTTGCTTACTGCATGAAAGCAAAATTCACCAGCAAAACATGAAAAATGCATGCAGCGAAACCATTCATTCTAACTTGGTTGTTTTTCCAGTTCAATGATTAAGTGGCCAATGGTCATGAGTCTGAGATGGGCTTGGATTTGAAAAACTTTGCAACTTCCTGATAGAGATTCTCTTCCTCGAAAGGCTTTGAGACATACCCATCCATTCCACATTTCAGGCACTCATCATATGTAGCATGAATTACATCAGCTGTCATGGCCAATATTGGCACATGCCACTCAACTTTCTTGACACTTCCTTCAACAGTGCCACCATTCATCTGCTCATTCGCCTTGCTCTCCATCTGCCGGATTCGGTGAGTTGCTTCAAACCTGTAAAATTTATATTATTTAGATGGTTTATGAATCATGCATATCCCAGCCATGTTTTCAGAAAAAAGTTAAGAGACATTCCAGAGAGATGAATCAGTACAATGTCTCTGGCTAGCATTGAGGTATATCACAACCATTTTGCAGACAAAAAAATTGAATAAACTGAAAAACTACATTTATGTATGATGTGACAAACTTTTTTTTTTCTGACAGATAACAAGGGTACAATAAAACTAAACTGTGATCAGTCATTGCCTGTCCTTTGCAGCACAAAATGGATTTGATAGAAGGATATAGCCAGAAAACGAATATTGAAAATAGATATCTTCCCCAGCTTTATTTTTGTTTATAGTAAAAGAGGTACCTTACAGAATGAAGGGGTTAGCTCTGACTCTTATTTTGCTAATTTAGCTATAACTTTTTCAATGCATTTCCTTCAGCATTAATTATGGTTGTGAACAGTATTTTGAAGTATAATTTGTCTATGAATAATTCAAGAAACTATTTCTAATTTTGAAGATTCCTCCTCAAGTTATGTTGCCATAAGCCATCCTCAATCTAATTTTTTATAAATAAAAAAATTATAGTGCATATGCTGTCACAATTAAATGTAGAGCTACAATTTGAACTATTATTGAAGGATAGATTCCCAATGTATGTTGCTTCCATATAAATAGTCAACCCATCAAGTAAAAGATTGTGGAGTAATTGCACTCTTAAATTGGACAAAAAAATAATGTAACATGATCTTCTATTATTTTCAAAAACATATAGCAATGGTCCATTTGCGGGATTTGAATATTGATGCAACTAATCAATGAAAACATACATACCCGTCCATTTCTGGCATTTGAATGTCCATGAAGCAGGCATCAAAATCATGAGGCAATTGAAGCATTTCAAGTGCAGCTTTGCCACTTTCAGCACACTTTACATCAGCTCCAAACTTTTTCAATGCACCTGCAGCAACCCTTCGGTTTACCGCATTGTCATCAACTACCAAAATTTTCTTTCCAGAGAGAAGGCTTCGTAGATAAGTGGAGCCATTAGGCATGTCTTTTCCTAGCTGCCTCTTCTTCCCCATCCCCAGAACTTGCTGAAGACAAGCAGCCACCATACTAGCTCTCAGAGGTTTCATGATCACAGTATCAGCAAAACCTGCAGCCTTAGCTTTATCAAATTCAGCGTTACTGATATTGGTTGCAAGAAGAATCATTTTAGGCAGCTTAAACATATGCCCATTCTGTTTCCAGTCCATTAGCGATATGTTGAAGCCCGCATTGTCTCCAGAAAGCCATGAATCCTTCTCAACCAAAACAATATCAGGCAGGAACATTCTGCCATATTCAGATAGTTTTAGTCAGTGAATGAACTAAACCACACATGACTAAACAAAGACTATTTTCATTGCATATCTTTGCCAAATGGTATGCTCAAAACACCTAGATATTAGTTGTCATTCCTCATCCATTTCGCAAAGTATTAACTATATATAGACATTAGACAACCAATAATCATCATACATAAAATCTACTATCTTCATTTCTTCTTTTCTAATTCTTGCCTTAGTAGATTTAATACATTCATCCCCCTAGTTATTAGTTTACATTTAAGTTTCAATGTCAGTCCTCTTACTAAGCAAACCAAGTAGTCTTCAATAAACCCTGAGGACAGCCCAAAGGAAAATGTTAGTCCAACACAAAAATTTAATATTTATTGAATTAAGAAAGCAACATTCAAAGTTTCATGGGGCTAACATTCCAACATGAAACCATAAGCATCATTTACAATAATTACCAAAAAGTTGCTATGAATGATGGTCATCATTACTTTTCAATTTCTTCTGAATTAGTACCAAGTTCAATTAAAAAGAAATAACATGAACATACCCAGATGTCAGAGAACCATTTTGTCCACATAAAGCAACAGTCTTATTGATGCTATTTGTAACTTTAACCATTATCCCTAGTCTCTTCAAATGATATACAGTCACAGCAGCTCTAACAGGTTTTCCATCAACTACGATAGCTTTCATTCCTCTAAAACCAGAAGGCAGCTCTTCCAAATTAGGTTTCTTCACATCATTGACCAATTTTTTCTTAAATGTCCCAAAACCTGCAGTGAATGAAAATGTGCTTCCAACCTGGGGTTGGCTTACGAAGTTTATCTGACCACCCATCAGTTCAACCAGACACTTACTGATGCTCAAGCCAATACCAGTTCCACCATAATTTCTAGACGTTGAGCTGTCTGCCTGCACGAAAGGCATGAAAATGCTGTCCTGGGCAGATAAAGGAATCCCAATTCCAGTGTCCTCCACGCAGACAATCAAAGTTACTTGGTCAGAATTTTCAGTAGAAGTAGCTTTTTTACTTGAAGCATCAAAACAAAATTCTTCATCTGCAATTAGATGCTGAAAATTATCCCAGCTATTCCGCCCATCAGCTGCTTCACATCCACTCAGGGTTTTGTACTGATAACCACCAGACATATGCACAACTTCATCTGATCCTCCATTCAGAAAAGTCTGAGACATTCCATTCATTGTTGCCTTTCTGTTTTCAGCTAGATAGACTTTAACAAATATGTGTCCTCGTTCGGTGAACTGCAAAATGCTTAAGTTAATTAGTTATGTTAACAAGAAATCAGAGACTACAACAGGGAAAATGAAATTGAAGGATTTAAACACCATTTGGGAAGAAAAGAGCTTCATCTGAAGTTGAAGCTCAGAAGTAATACACAGTTAAAATGACATTTCCACCACACAGCAACATATTTATAGATACAAATTACATCAGACAAACAAACAAAATTTGAAAATTCCACTTACTTTAACAGAGTTGCCAACAAGATTTGTTATTATTTGTCTGAATCTCCCGGGATCCCCCATAACAATATCTGGAACTTTATCAGAAACAAAAACTGCCAGCTTCACATCCTCAACAACAGTATCAGTCCAAGTCAGAAGAATTGTAAATTGGACACACATCAGCAACATAGCATCCAGTTGAGATCAAACCCAGAAAGGCAAAACATACAGGAAAGAACGAAATAAGTTCAAGAATGGCAGAATGAAATACATAGCTCTTATTCCTTAATTAAAAAAAAAAAAAGTTGTGTAACGTAGACAATGCAAAACAATCTTCAGGCCTTCCATACTAAGTTAGGCAACAATAGGACATACCTCTAGGCCTTTGTGTCTAGACTTCTCAGAAAACAATGAAAGGACATCATCAAGTATGGAACGTAGGTCAAATGGAACTGCTTCAAGCTCTAACTTGCCAGCTTCAATTTTAGCTCGGTCAAGCACCTCATTTATGAGTGCTATCAGTGCCTTTCCACATGCTTGAGCAGTCTGTGCATAATCTCTTTGGGTTGAACTCAACTCTGTATCTAGAAGTAGAGCAAGCATACCTACAGTAATATAGAGATTAATGATAGCTTCAGAAATGAGTAAGTGTAAGGAATGGAAGCATAGGTTACTTTCTAATAGTAGAGAGACTCTTTTAAGTTACCTAGTATGCCATTCATGGGTGTTCTGATTTCATGAGAGACAGTAGCTAGAAACTGATGTTAAAAACACAAAGTCAGAAATTGAGATCAGAAAGTAATCCCAGGAAACAATGATGAACCATGCTAACAAAATGCCAGGAAGCAGTACCTGGGATTTGGCAACATCAGCTGCTTCTGCTCGAACTTTTAACTCCTGCATTTCATGGAAATCATCCTCAACTTTGACAATATGAATTGCAGCACCATATAAAATATAACCCACTAATAAACCAATCACAAAGAATAGGAATGCCGTGGTAAGCGCTGTCCATGATGTTGGTGCCTTCTGATGATACCTGTTGAAAAAGTTCAAAAATAAGCATCTGCTGAGAAACCCAAAACCTCCTAATGCTATGTTTCACAAAAATGTCCGACAGCCAGATGCACCCACCTACATATCATCCGATGTTTCCTGTAGGGATCTCCAAAATCAAGCTTACTTTCGTGCAGTAGAGATTTATCACCCTCTTCATATGGATTTCCATACATGATTAGGGGATCAGTAGAGTTTGTGACATCAAACACATGCACCAAAATTGCATGGTTACCAGCAAGTTGGCCGAGTAAATTCTCCACAAGGGACTCAACATCAAAGGATCCTCCAACATATCTGCTTCCAATGAGAACTTCATTGTACACATTATATGCCATCTAGAAGACTAGAAGCTTACAGTAAACATGTAGGCAACAACGTGAACCTAGGTTGACACACTTATCCATGCAATTCAAACAACATATTGAACAGGACAAGAATATAAATTGGACAAATGAACCCTTATAAATACAAAAAAAAAAAAAAACAAATGCAGCNAAAAAAAAAAAAAAAAAAAAAAAACAAATGCAGCCAAATACAAGTATGACAGTAATGACAATTTCATCAAATCATGGATAGTGGTTCTGCCAATGGCACTTAAGTGAAATGGGAACTTACCCTGCAGTTTCTTGAACACGTTCTTCAACTGTTGGCTTTAGAGAGAGCTTAGATTTATAAACAGGGAATGTCAACACCACACCAAGATGGTGAGAATCCAACAGCCTGAAAGGGGAAGTCAGAACAGCTTTCCCGGTGGCCCTAGCCCTTAAAATGTTTTCTCTGTCTTCCTGCATCATGCCAAAAAAAAAATTGCATGAGAAATTGTAACCAAAAATAAGCATAATGAAGTTCATGAATGTTGTAATTTACCTCCCCAGACATCATATCAATAGATTTCAGATAAGAGACAGTTCCCTGAGCAAATATCACTGCTGCATACTCATCCCTAACCGGTGAAGGCTCTCTTTCCATTGTCTTTATAACCCATCCATGTTGCCTCTCAAAACTTTCCCTATCTGAATTAACCACTCTTTGGGCATAAGCCACCCCATTCAGTAATGGCCGCTCAAATGCTGTTCTAGCTGTATACTCCGCAAAGGTTTCCTGGTTTGTTTTTAGGACAATGAACAAAAATCAAGAAATGCCTAATTACAGGATGAAAATCACATTATCAGAGCCAATAGAAAAATCCCAAATTTCCTCTGACCCATTTCATGAAACAAGTCCCAAATCAATATTTTAAGCACTAACCTGATCAATTGCAGATGGGTTTCTATAATAATGGAAGGTAGAAACGAGGATTGCCAGGGCATGGACATGGTTAACACTAACACTGAATTGATCTTGCAGCATTCTGGCCCTTTGATCACAGAGGCTAACCAGAACCTCTTTTCTCCTAACTTTATTATCAGCATCCATGCCATTGTAGATGTACCTGCCTAACAAAGCCATCAGCATGATCCACAGCAGCAGAAATTTTGGGAGCCAAGCTCTATGGGCCTGAATGAAAGTGTATTTTCTCTTGGTCCCCATTTGCTCATGGAACCTCAAAGCCACAGGGTGGTGGCAGTGGCTCTGCTGCATCTTCAGACCCATCCCTTTGCCTAGTTCTACTAAGTTGCTTGTTTCCTTGGTCCCCCTTTTGCCCACTTCATATCTATGGTAGAGAAGAACTGCCCAAAAAATTATAGGTCAGTACTTATATACGAGCTAGCTTTCTTTAAAGTCTTTTACTGGCAAAATTTCAGACACTTTTCTCTGGAGGTAGAAAGGAAAAGGCTACGGAACAAAACTCCAAGTAAAGCATCATTACAGCATTGTTTTGCGTGATTCAAACATAAGAAAGGAGAAGCACAAACACACCAAGCATGATGAACAATTACCACAAATTCTCCCTTCTCTCTCTTAAGATGAAAACCCCATTTCAAGAAAGAGGAGCAAGGAAAAAGACCCAGAATTTAAAAGAAGGAAATTTTAAATTCTCAAAGCTCAAAGACAAGCATGGGTCTCAAAAGATGGAAAACAGCTCAAATTTCGAAGACAACCTTCCTCTCTGTCTTTCTCTCTCTCTCTCCCTACACCCAATAGTGCTTTTCTTTCAGACCTTTTGAGTTTTGGGTGTTAAGGACTAGAATAAAAAAGTTAAGGGAAACTCTAATCATGTTCTGTAAGCGTGAGATCAGTCTATGGCTTGAGGACAAAGAACACCACGTTCACCTTCTTTCTTCCTTATAATAATCAAAAAACCAGAGATTGACCCCAAAAAACACACACAGCGAAGCACACAGCCCAAAGAGAGAGACAAAGGGTGTTGGGAGAAACAATGTTTACCTGTACAGAGAGGAAGAAGAAGAATAGGTGGCGGGTACAATGAACAATAGGAACTAGTTTGGTTCGTCTTGATCTGGGTCTCTCTCTGTAGTTCTATTTTTTTAACCTCTTTTATTCTTGTTTTTCTGTTTTCTACTTTTTTTCTAAGCAGATAAGGAAACTGAATCGAATTTTTAGGATTTTACCAGATACGCTCGTGTCCCCCTCCTCACATCACAATATAGTAGTCTTCTCTATAAGCGTCAAAGTCTCACTCTTCTCTCTCTCTCTCTCTCTCTCTCTCTTTTTTGAAGTTTTTCTCTCTGCGGCTCCTTGTTTACAATCACATTTCACACTAACAATACTTCCTTCTCATCCTCCAACTCCTTCACTTTGTCTCTCTAGCTTCTGAAAGTTTCCTCCTTTTATAGCTCAAATTGAAGCTTATACCTACAACTTACTCTATTTCCTAGTGCCTAGCTGAGAAACCGAAGATTCAGAGGTCCCATTGAGTGCTCAAGTTGAACTAAGAACCTGTTTTTCTTCCATTTTCCCACTTGAATCTGCAAAAAAAAAAATTCTTACACCGGAGATATTTGAACTGCACTACTATCACATAATCGGAAGCATTTTTTTCTCACCTGGGTCTCTCTCACCTCGTCGTTTCCTTGTACTTTTTCCTTCTCTAAATTTAAGAATTGGAAAACAAAAAAAACAAAAAAAGAGACAGAGGAGAGAGAAAATGAAAATGAAAAACTGGAAATCGCAATCAAAAATCTCTGCGATAATGACATGGCGACAAGGAGCGGATCTTATTCCCACGTGAATTACCGGAACACCCATCCTTTATTAATTGAATTCCAAAACTGCCCTTTGGTTGATAATTATCTATTGCCTACATTAATTAAATTAATTAATTAGTTGGCATGTCTTTGCTTTGTGTTGTGACTGTGAATTAAATAAATCACCTTTCTTTTCTCACAAGGAGCTTTCTGTGTCTAATAACAGTACATTGACTGATCAAACAGTTAAATTAGTTTGTAACCCAAAAAAAGAAACAGGTAAATTAGCTTTCTTTGTGCCAACACAACGGTTAAATCGTTGGTACTTTGGCTACTTAATCTCATTTGACCAAATAATACAAGTACAACTTCTTATAAGAAAAATGGTTGTGTCGCGTAAAATATCTTTTTCATGAAAATTATTTAAAAATAATAAAATTAATTATTTAATATCGTAAATAATAATATATTTTAGTTAATAAATTTATTATTTCAATGAAACATATGGTGCACACACATTTTTTAAGTAATTAATTTAATTTATGGTATTAAATAATTAATTATAAAAAATAACTTAATTGAAGATAATTTGTGTCACATCAAAACAAATTTCTTTCAATAAAAATATTTTGATGCTTATTATAGATTAAAAATTAAAAGAGAAAGGCCTTATTTCAAGACAAATAATACTAATTAATTGTACACAATTTTTTATTAAGGGTAAGTTTGAAATATAAAACAAAGGCAATATAAGTGGCCTAGTTTTCAACTACCACTTGACTTGTAGATTAGTTCTTTAAAATAAATTATTCATGGGTTCTTAATTTTTATGATAGAGGTTTAAGAAATCCCCCCATCAAGCCACTTGTTTATTATATAGGAGATATTTAACATTGTATGTTAATTTCCTGTTAAACACCTATTAGACAAAATACATATTAGTAATTAAGTGACATGAAGAGCTAAATTAGCCTCTATCTAGAGGAAGAAGGACAAAGAAAAGCCCCAAAGCTCATGGATTTAGATTCGATTGTGTGACATAAATCATGTTGCAAATATCTGAGCCGTATATTCCATTAAAGTTCATCTGAACCATTAAAACTTAATGTGCTTTAATGGTTCAGATAAGTTTTAATGGAATATACTGCTCAAATCTTTGCAACATGACTCATGTCACATGACAAGATCCAGGTCCAAATTAAAACTCATACATTTCAAGAGAAAAGGAAGAGGAATTTAAGTGTTTTATTTCCAATCTTTCCCATCATTAACTAACTTGCCAAGTAGGCATAAAAGGACAATATTTAAGATGCTAAGTTGGTGATTTCATCTGAAATAGATATTAAGGACAGAATAATGATTTGATTAGACCTTTCTTAATCATAACAATTAAGGAATCAACTAGTGTATAAATTCTTTTAAAGACTAAACTATGAGTTAGGTGTCCAAAAAAATTAAGGAGATTTAAAATCAGATCTAACCACTTAATTATACAACTATTTATGAATTTGTTTTAAGAATTATATAAGTGGTTGTAATTTCTTAATGCAGTGAATGGAAATAGTATTAGGAAAATTTTAAGATAAACTTTGTACAAGTAAATTTATAAATAATTGGTTAGTCATTCAATTTTACAAGTAATGTAGATACCATAAACAAGAATTAGATGATTTGTGCAATTTATTTTATTAGACCTATATGTCTACTTAAATAAAATAGACGATACAAACTATTTTAACTATAATGTTTTGCTTGTAATATAATTCTATTATTGAATAATTAACTTAAACTAACATCATTAGAGTGTTGATATTGAATAATTAACTTAAACTTCCATATTTGCATGGTATCTAATTAGGCATACATAAAATTAATCTCGAGAGTTAAAACAGTTATAATTTTTTTTCTCCTAACAATGTTCTTATTAAACCTTGAACCTTTAATCATAGTCAAGAACGCACACCTAAAGTTTAATTTGTTACTAATTAAACTAAGTGCTTGTTAGTTGTTAGATATATATGTCCTAGGGTTTGGATAAAATACAATTTCTTGTTCAATTGCGTACGTGATTGACTCAAGAATCTCTGCACTAGCCCGTGAACATTGGGTCAGTTTGCTTGTACTTCTCCCTTCGTGGAGTTCGGAGTCAACTTTCTTTAATTTATGTTTAGTAATGGAAGTTGGCCAATTATTTAGTATCATAAATACTATTAATATTGCATATATAAATTAACTATTAAAATAATTTAAACTATGTAATTTATAGGTTTTATATAGGTCCATATATTTGTTAAGTAAAATAAATAGTGTGAATCATTTTAATTATCAATTTTACTTATAGTATGTATATTACTTCTTTTATTTTTTTGATACTTTAGCTATGATTCTGAGTTTAAATACAAAACTCATAAGTTTAGTAGACGATTATACATATTATTTATGATATTGAATAATTAACCATAAAAAATATTCAGTAAAAATATGTAAGATTTTTAACTATCCTATATGTTTAAATAGGAGACATGTTATCTTTTCAAAACTAAAAAACTTTTTTATTCTATAATTAAATTAAAATTTCAACATAAAGAAGATGAGCTTGTGCATATTTTAAGGACTAATTTTTTTTTTTTATTCTTAATATGAGACTTCTCTTTACAACTTAACTTTTTTGGGTTCAAATGGTTTTTTACAAACACCCTATATTTGAATGGAAAATAATAATTTACACTATTATTGTTGCACCATGTTTTATGTGTGAGTCAATAATTGAAAAAATAAGTTTAAATGAGTCAATATAAAGTATTTATTAAATCTAAATTATATAAGTACATAAGTATAAGAACTATGTTAAAAATAGGCTTAATTACAATTTTGGTCCCCTATTTTAACCACTTGAATGTTTTGGTCCCCCTTCTTTAAAAATGAACTATTGAGTCCCTTGATATTCATAAAATGTACAAGTTTAGTCCATTTATCTTTAAGTCAAAATTCTTAGGTTTATTTCAAGGTGTAGAGTTCTCTGATTCATAATCCCACCGTTCAGATTGAAGGGCTACATCTTGTGAACCTTCTCACTAAATTTGAGCTCGATCTAATAGTGAAACTTAGCCCAAAATACCAAAACCATAAGTTTTCATCTAACCAAAAATTTAGACTTATTCACAGTTAGATCGCGCTAAAATTTAATGAAAAGATTCACAAGACGTAGCTCTTCAATCTGAATGGTGGGATTATAAATCAGAGAACTTTATACCTTGAAATAAACCTAAGAATTTTGATTTAAAGATAAATTGATTAAACTTGTATATTTTATGAATATAGAGGGACTCAATAGTTCAAATTAAAAAAGAATGACCAAAACGTTCAAGTGGTTAAAATAGGGGGACCAAAATTGTAATTAAGCCTTAAAAAATCATTACTTATATTTAAATACATTTTTTTTTGTTATGATCGTACATATATAGTTGATGGAAATGTCGAATATTCGTCAAACGTTAAATACTGTTGTTTCTGTACAAATTAAAATCACATATCTTTCACAAGAAATATATAAATCCCAAATAATGTCTGTGATCTAGACATCAAACATGTGATGTCTGAAAATATATGACACTTGTGTCTAATCTAGAAGTTGGCAAAAGAGAGCCATTTTTTTTTTACAAATAAGGTTATTTAAGCTAGTATACTTGTACTCTCATTTTTATTATTTTTTTTTAATTTTTCTTCTGTCTCTATTTAATTAATTGCCCGTGCACAATACGGATTTGCAACTAATTAACTAATTGATATGGCAAAAAAAATAAAATATATCCTTGATGACAAAACAAAAAAACGTTGATGCTATAATCAAAAAGCTAAAGTTTAAGAAAATGTCTTTTCTTCACAAAAGAAGTATAACAAAAAGTTTGATCATGATAGAGAGGAAGAATAATGATTGTTGTAGCAATAAGCAAGAAAATAAATTGTTATTATGACAAAACATTTTTATTAATAGCATGTAATTATATAAGATTACACCTTCTTTAGCTTGGATTTGTTAAAATGTTTAGAGGACGACAAAAAAAAAAAATGATATCAAGTTCAGCAACAGTTGCTTAATTAAATCCATTGTTTTTACACCCCTAAAAATTATTAGAAAATTCTAAATCTAATTAAAAAAAAAAGGGAAAATGAAACTCATAAAGGTAGGTCTCTTTGCAATCTTAATTAAGATAAGGGCTAAAGCCACATACATGTACATGACTATTGATATGATGTTAATAGCCTTTGCAGCTTAATTCTTTTAGTGTCAATTAATCACATTTTCTACTATTATATTATTAACCTATGAGAAGCAATTACTCTCTTCCTAATACTTTTCCACTCTTTTGGTTTGATTTCTAAAATCATAAATCTTCAAGTGCAACAAATAATAATTTTTGTTTTTATTATGAAGATAGACTTTTATTTAAGAGTAAAACTCCTTTTTAGTCCCTGAAAAATTCAACGATAGACAAGTTAGTCCCCAAAAAATGTTCGCTAACAATTTCGTCCTCAAATTATGGTTCCGTACGACAAATTAGTCATCGAAAAATTTTCGCTAACAATTTAGTCATCGAATTATAGTTCCGTACGACAAATTCAACTGAGGACTAATTTGTCGTACGGAACCATAATTCGAGGACTAAATTATCAGCGAATATAATTCGAGGACTAATTTGTCGTACGGAACCATAATTCGAGGATGAAATTGTCAGCGAACATTTTTGGAGGACTAACTTGTCAATCACTGAATAATTCAGGGACTAAAAAGGGGTTTTACTCTTTATTAAATATCAAAAGCAAGTACATTCACGAGGAAGACTGGTGCTTCCTCCAACTAAATCAATTCTGTAGAATTTTTTTTTTTTTTTTAAATGAGCAAGTTTACAAGCTTTTCCATTAGCTACTCGAGGAGTTCATTAGAATGAGATTGATCTTATTGAACTAGCTACCTCTAAAATATCATGCATCATAATTCTAACCGTTGACTGCATAACTTAGTATGTTGATGCTGCTTGAAGGATAACCTTAGCATCACCCTCTACAAAGACCCTATTTTACAAAAATAATCAAATTTAATGATAGCTCTTAATCATGTTAGTCAAAATGAGTTGTAAACAACTGTGAATAACAACTAGCTTTGGTTTTGCCACATGGTAGATGAACAAATTGTGATGATATACATAGCACCAAAGCTGAAAGAAAAAAAAAGAGAAAAATTAATATAATAAAAAAGGATCAGACCCTGTCAAACCAAGGCAAATGCAGCACCATCTTTAATAATGATAATTAATTACCAGTATTTATTTAAGAAAGGTTAATTATATACATCTAGCTTTTGCAGGAATTTGTAATGATTTATTCTCCACTTCTCCTTGCATGTGGGTCTAATAATATCTCTAAATTTTTTATTTTTTTCCATTGGTTAGCATGTGGACTTTTTCAAGAATGGAAGANTTTTTTATTTTTTCCCATTGGTTAGCATGTGGACTTTTTCAAGAATGGAAGAATAGCAACATGCTGAGATAGGAAAAAATAAAGCAAAAGGCCAATTACTTCATGATAATAATAGTCTTAGTTATTTTATTCACATAATAATTAAAAAATAAAAAAAATGTGGCATTATATAATCAACCAGAACTTGGAACATGATTCTATTTCTTGATATATTTGCGTAGCCTTCACTAATTTGAGGATCGTTATTAAGAACTTTTTTTACCCTTTTAGTCTGAATTTTATTGGTTTTATTTTTGTTTTTCCAAAATAGTTAGAGTTGAATATTTTAGCATTTCAGTTTTTTTTTTCTTCTTGTTTTGCCGAATGGTTTAGTGTTTCAGTGAAGAGTGTTAAAGTGGTACTTGGTCGGCTTTCAATTTCTATGAATTTGACTTATTTGTTTTGCTGTAAATTTTGTCGCATTTCAACTGAAACCAATCTGTGAAAGTCAAGAAAATTAAACATATTGTTGTAACCTATGGTTGATCCCATTAATTTTTTTTTTAGTTAATATCACAAGTATCCCGACTTTATCCAATTGGGTGTGAGACTAATCTCGTTCGAGAGTTAAAGCAATTATAGTTCCCTCTCCTAAAAATACTTTCACTGAACTTCGAACTTTTTGACCACAATCAGGGGTACATGTCTATGGTTCAATTTACTATTAGTTGAACCAAGCGCTTTTTGGTAGTTCCCATTAGTTTGGAGTTGTAAAAAACTTCCTTGCAAACTTATTTAATTTTTTTTAAAAGTTATTATGTGTGATTTAGTGATAAATAATTTAATAGTTTGTAAGAAAATAGAGATTTAAATTTTTGTGTGGTCGTGTAACTGAAAATATTTTTTTTTTATTTTCAAATAAATAAGATATATATGGTTAAGTCCCAACAAGAAAAATTACAAATGAAAGAGATGAATTATTAAGGGTCTGATAAGATTTTCATAAACAATAATTAGTGTCTCATTAAGCAAATGTTCGGTTCAGCTAACATTTGAAGCTCTTGATTCAAAAATTAACTAAGGCTACGTTTGACTTCTTGTATTTCCCAAAGCAATTATCACATGAAAAAGGGGTTAATTTTAAGTGATTTCAACAAAGAGTGAGATAACATATGTACAAATTCTATGATAGAACATTTTACAAACTATATTTTTACGTTTAATTCAACCCATCCTATTTTTTGCAATACGAAGTTTATATATTTATAATATTTCAGCAAGAAAGGGGTAAAAAAAAAGTTTGTTTGATGTGCAAGTAAGTCACTTGCAATTAACTGATGGTCCTCACTAAAATTGAAAATGATAGATTAATAATAGAAATTTCAACCCCAAAAAGAAAGTAACCTAAACTAATAATAAATTAACAGACCTGGTAAAAGAAATAGGGAGTCATTATTTTCACACTTGATTTTGCTAATGCACACCCCATTTAATGTCTAAATATAATATAAATTAATTTATCTTTATTTAATATAAAAAGTTTTTAGTCAATTGTAAAAATTCTCATTTAATATAAAAACATTTTGTGTTAAAGTTAAAAAAATTTCATATTAATTAGAGATAATTTAGTTTATATTATATTTAAATATTAAATACAATGTGTCATTAACAAAATAAAATATAGAAATAACGACTCTCAAAAAATATTACAAGTTATAGTAAAATAGGGCACTTTGACCTAATAATTAGTGTTTGTAGACTTATTTACCTATATGTAATAGGGTGAAAGTTATATACCGAAATATTATAGTTTTAGGAAAATTGAAAATTTAAAAGCTGGAGTTAGCGGGCCTCACCGAACACGCCAGGGGACCCACGGCGTGTCCCAATGGAACATGCCACCACTCGGGCGGCGTGTCCAGNAAAATAGTGTAATTAATTCAGACATAGGCCAAGTGCTCATATGGGTAAAAGTACATAGATCCATCATAAAGTAGTGCACCATAAATTTAACTTCAGAGACTCTTAAATTTAAGCCCATAGACCTCAAAGTAGAAGCTAGGATCATAAAAGGTTTTACCCAGAGCAGTAAATATTGTCAGAAGCTTTTAATGATAAATTACCCACACAAACACTATACATAGTATGTACTGCAGAAGAAGTTTTTACCCAAGAGCTGAAAACTGCTTTGTTGATGTTTGAAATGGAGCAGAAGCTGCTTAATATTTATTATAAGTACTTCTAACAGTTTGAATGTACTTTCATTGTCATTTCCATTGTTAAAACAGTAACATTAATTCCATAATCAATGGTAAAGATTATGATCATAAACAGTTGCCTTTATCCCACAGAAAGGATAAAGAAAATTCTTGAATGCACTCATTGGATGGAATCTGATGTCATGCAAAATGATGCTTGAGAAATTGAGCATTTGCATGAATAGGTCTTAATCTCACCAAAATTAGATGATTTGAGAAACGACAAGTAGCAGTGGCAGCATTTTAGACTCCAAAAATTTTCTTTTCTTTTCTCAGAGAAAGTAAGGATTTCATGGTTTGATTGATTGAAAGGATCCCTTGGGGTTAAGTTCAGTGGTTGGAACCTTGTTGGGGAACCAAACCTAGGTGTCTCGAGCTCAAGTAGCGTGTGTAGTATATAAGATCTTTGCCTAAATGTACACTTTCTTTTTTTTAATACTTTTAGTAAGACTTTACATTTAAACATAAAATTTGTAACTCTTAAAAATTATTTTAGTATTATTTAATTATAAAAAATAATTTTTAAGTAAGTGTTTACTATGTCGGATAAAATAATCAAAATATTTCAAAGTACTATATGATTATCATATTAAAAAATAAATAGAATAACTACATATGTAAATAAAATAACAACGTGACCCATAAAACAAATCAAATCACATAATCTTTTGATTGTCTGATAAGCTTTTGGATGTCAAGCTGTAAGGTTTAGGGCATTTTCAGTGGTAACAAACCCCAAAAATAATTTTTACCCTCACAATTAAAAGTTACTTAAGTAACTTTTGGGAGACAAAAGTGATTTCACACATCTCACAGCCAATCAAACAAAGTACTAATCATGATAACAATATGTTCCTTAAAAAATAACAGAACTTTCGTTAGAGTTCACAGTGAAAGAAAAAAAGGATGAAGAGAAAACCTACCAATTGGAGATTCAAGCAAGTTCTTCCACCCCCTTTTCCCCAAATTTGTCAAAGCTGGGAAAGGGAGATGAACCATAGCAGAAGCAGTTGAAAAAACTAAAAGTCTTGCCCAAACATATAGTTCTTTTTTGATGGGTTGGTTGCTATGATTTAATGGCTATATCTTTGCAATAAGATTTGAAATAGTAGCAATGTTGGTACCCTTTGCAAAGGAATATCTTTTGATGGGAATAAGGGGAAGATTGCATGGGGACCATTATTATTATTTTTTTCTTCTTTTCAAAGTTTTAATTTTTCCCCACTCTGATTTATTGTTGTTCAAAGGCAAAAGACTAAAGCAGTGAGTGAATAAAACCTTTGGTATGTTTTTGTCCTCTAGCAAAATTGGCCTCTTTAGTCTCTCTCTATCTAGTAATGTTATCAATACACTATCTATTTTTACATTGTCTCATAATTTATTGATAGTATTTAAATTTAACTAAACTTATCTAATTCAATATTTTTCACATTATCAAATGTTATAATGTTATATGCTATCTCACATAATATATAAAAAAAATTAAGAAAATAATTTTAAGGTGCAAGATGTTGAAGGAAAACTTATGTTGTTGACTAGCTAAAAACTGATCAAAATACTCATTAAGTTATTTGATTATTATGTTCATATATATTGTTATTATGTATATATAATCATTATATTTAAATATAAACAAATTAATATGTTGTAATATCTATAAGATTTTTTTTTTCCAATGAGAACAGATTTGAGTAATTTGCATAAGGTTAGAGGTTCAAGCTTTAGCGTCGTCTTTTTCCCATAAACATTTCTCCTCTCTCTATCCATCCATCTAAATTTCTGCCACTCAAAGTGTGTATATTGCGGGGGTGTCGGCCATGTGGGATTGTTAGTAAAAAAGGGAAGCCCCATCACTTTCCCAAACAAAAGTGTATGTTTCTTTGTTCAATAAATGATGATCATGTCCTGTGTGCTGCCCATGCCTAACCCTCTATCACCCATCACATGGGACAGGTACCTGTTTCCTCTGCCCCAGGGTTAGACTAAGGACTGAGACTAAGGATTCTCCGATAAAGCTTCTTTGGCTCTTGCTTGCAAACCTGCACTTCCATTTCACCAATATTTGCATGCCCTTCTCATGCCTTCATCCTCTCTTGTGGTCCCCTATGGCTGCTGTCATTGAGCCATGTGAGGTTTTCAGGTCTCTGCCTTCAATGGCTATATATGAATATGATCATCGCACTTACCCCCTAGCTTAACCAAGATTTAAGTTTAGATTGATTATCCCAATGGTTTTGTTTAAAGCAATGCTATATACATAAAAAAAATTTACTTCACAGTCCCTTCTTAAACTTCTTTTGTTACCATAATACCATTGCATATATAAAATTTGTGAATTTACCATTTTTGCTTTCTTAATAACCCATGGAGTATTAATTTTTTTTTTTAAAAAAATAATGCTATATATCTATGTATATAACTGTGTTAATCTCTCCTTATTTTTAATTTTTATATTTTTTAGTTGAACTCAAAAATGTGTTAAAGATAAGCAAACTCCAAGATTTATACCATCATGTACAAAAGAAACTAGACATTGTTATGTGGAATCAAAGCATGCATACAACTAAGGTATTAGGTGTGGTCTAATGATAAAAAGTTTACATAATTTGTAAGAGATATTGCATTTAAGCTTTTGTATCATTATGTAACAAAAAAAGAAGAAGCATACATGCAACTCATTTAAACAAGTTTTGATATCCTCAGTAAAAAGAATCAAATTTTTTGGTACAATATTAACGGGGTTAGTTCAGCTGGTAAATATCAAATTATTTCGCTTGTAAGACCTAGGTTCGAATCCAATTGCAATTAGTCTTTTTTTGGTAGGAAATCTATANTCCTCTTTTTCTTTTCACTGATCTTGCCTACCGGAGGATTAATTTGTCAACGAAATAATAATTCAAGGACCAATTTGTCACCAAAATTTTTTAGAGGACAAATTTATCAGTGGCTATATTTTTCAAGGACTAAAAAATGGTTTTACTCATATTATTACATATTATAGGAAAAAGTTTTTATGAAATTAATTAATGAAAATAGAACCACCCCCCTCCCANCAAAAACAAAAAAGATAAACTCAAAAATTAATAATGTGCATAGGCATGGTTCACAAGAAGTCTAGTCATGTAATTGACAAGGAATTTCATAAATCCTGTGACGTTAATTAAGGATTACATAATAGACTACAATTATGTATTTAGGACTTTATCTATAAGTTTCAATTAATTCAGTCCTAATCATATCTCCAGAAAAATCTATCTTCAATCTTTTTATATTCCAATTTTAGTTATGGGTCTACTTCAATCATAAGCCAATGCATATCTTTTATTCAAATATTCCACTAAATTTATATCAATGAATCCGGTTCTAGGCAACTTAACTATTCCATTTGACGTCAATAGCATGTCACAAATTAATGTTAGATTTTCTTTGCCTCCCTAATTTGAATATCAGTTTAGTTTCAATTTAACGTGTTTGAATTTGGGATACAATAATGCCAAAGAGAAATCTATTGAGATAAAGAGAAGTTAGAGAACATCTATTTATGCATTATGTGGGATAGTGTATGAGATTTTCAAGTTTAAATGGGTTTAATTAGTTAATGACATGTGAGTCTAGTGGCACCTCCTCTAGTCATAAGAATTAGAGGGTTAATTTGATATCATGGGTTTTATTCTCATCATATACTTTTTTTTTCTTTTCCTAGCGCATTATGCTCCTATGTAACTCAAAAAAGAGGTTTAATTAAAATTTTGTCTAAGTTTAATTAAACTTAGATGATAGCATATGTGTAAGAGTGTAAATCGCTATATACAAGTAATCCGTGTGTAAATAATATTACTTTTAATTTTCTGAAATTTGTTTACATTATATTTATATGGATAAGGGACACTTTATCACACTCACATTTCTTTTATCCATTAAAAATTACACAACAAGAGATAACATATTTTTTCTAAAATTTTACTCCAAGATGAAGTACTCAATAATGCTTATCTATTAAATTTTATAAAATGGAGTTTTCATGCCTTTAGAGGTGATACATGATTTTTAAACCCCATAGTCAAAATATGACTGGATTTGAGTCATGCTATTTACATATTGTGCCTGGCCCTTGCATATCTCCATTACTTGTATACTAAGCAACAACTAAATTTAATTAGTCCTTCTAAAATTTTTCAGGAGTTTACTAGAACTTCTAAGGGTTTGTTTGGGAGTTGAAGGGGAAAGGAAGGGAAAGGATACAAGAGAAAAGGGAGAGAAATGAAAGAAAGGGAATGAGATGGATTTTTCTCTCCCTTGTTTAGATGATTAAAATGAGCAAAATGAAAGGAAAAGAAAATAAATAAATAAAAATTTATAATTTTACAAATTTATTCTTTATTTATAAAGTAAACATATTTAATATAAGATTTAATAATATTATCTAAATAGTGTTTGAAAAAGAATTTGAAAAAATAAATTGAGGTATAATGCTAAACTACTATTTTTTCCTCTCCAAACTCCCAAAATTAGAAGAACATAAAAGTGAAGGCTAAAAAGGAATGTGGGAGTTTGGGGTTACCCTTTGGTTTTCTTTATTTTTTTAATCTTGAACTCCCAAACAAGGGAATGTACACGTTTACTCATTTTTTTCTTCTCATTTCTCCCTAATTTTAACTCCCAAACAAACCCTAATAGTTCAATTATTAAATTATATAAATAGGTGCCTTAAGATCATATGAGAAGAGATTTAGTGTCGATACATAAAAATTAACTTGAAAATACCCTTATTATTAATTAAAATAAAAAAAATTTGTACTACTAGCTTCATCTCTTGGATTTTTAGAGCGCACATGTAAACAACAGCCCTAAATAATGTATCTGTGGTGGATTATTGACTAAACTACATGATGTTGGAAAAATTATAGGTAGGTTTCCTAATGATTATGGTAATGAGGAAATTAAAAGTGGCCTTTCAAGTTCCAATAGAGTCATATTCTGTTTGGAGAAAAATCAAGGTTCAAATAATTGAGTCCATGTAGATTTCTCTTGCTTTAATGAGTCAAGCCCTTTGCAACATATCTTCTCAAACCCAACGCAGCAAAGATATGTCTAATTTTTTTTAATATAGCAACAAGATAGGAGCTAGGATTCCTCTTCACTTTTCATTCATTATTTAAAGGTTTTTTTTTTATTTTTTTTTATTTTGTCTTAGTGTGGCCAAGTTTTCTTGCTGGAAAAGTTTTCTTTTTGGTACAAAAATGTTTAAGGTAACAAGAGATTATTCTATTTTAAGATTAGGGTATACTACATGCCTCAACAAAGATTTATAGTGGTATTTACAGATTATCTATCAAAAGATGACAGTGATATTCAAACTTAAGTCTTACAAATGAAGTGTTTCGATCTTTACTAGCTCAACCAACCCCATTGAAGAAGATGTGCTCCAGCAGTCAAAATATCTTCAGCTGAGCTCAGTACTTGTACAAAAGATAATAGGTGTTAGAGAAATTCATAAACTAGCTTAGAGATCTCCTAAAAAATTAAGGTTTCAGATTCAAATTCATATTTTCTATATTTTCGCTAAAAAATTTGGCTCTATTTGTATAATTAAGTTATCTTATATAATCAAAGTTGTTTAGAATTCTGTTGATATATAAAAGGCAACTCAAGAATATAAGTATAGATGTAACTATTTTTTACATAAAATGGTTATTTATGCGATGCTGATTCGTTGATTACGCAGGGCTAGTTATTTCATTTTACTACTATTTTGCTTAAAGGATAATTCTTATATTTAGTATTTAGTAAAAAAAAATGAAATTAAAAATTTTATTGCATGTCTAAATTCGAAAAAGTTGGAATCACAATTCATTCCTTTGAAGCTAGGAATGGTAATCTAAACTATATGAATATGTTTTATATATATATGTCATCCAATTATTTCTAATGAAACCAAATATTGTAATAGGAATCATTATGTATTTAATTGTCAATGACTTGTGAGTCTAATAGTAACTAATATTTCCTCTGATCATATATATATATATATATATAGGAATTAGAAGGTTGATGTCAAGGCTCGTAACCAAAAAAATAAAAGCTAGGCTCTTAATAAAATTCACGGAAAATGGAAATAATTATGTGCTTGAAACTTGAAAAAGGTTTTTAACTTTCAAGTGTGTCACATTATTTTGCTTATCTCTACAGAATAATAATGAGAAATTATGTAAAGTTTTCATGGTTAATTTGTTAAAGAAATATGTTTAATATGTTACAAGACTAATATTATAGTTTTTATTCACAACATTTTAATATGATCATGAGAAAGTATAAAATTGTCAAGATTAAGATATTTTTGCATGAATATGCACACAAACAAGACACAGATTAGGGATCTCTCACACAAGATTGAAGTCCTATGCTTAAATTCATATTCATTCAATATCTCTAATTAAAAAGTTTAACTTCTTTNAAAGTTTAATTTCTTTTATTTGACAGCAATTTATATGAAAAACAGATACTACTCTTTTTTTTGTATTGAATTTACAAACTACTCAAAAGCCTTAATCATAAATTAGTGATTCACTTGATGCAGTTTTAAATAATGCATAAGTTATTTTCAACAATTTTTATGACATTAGATATTAAAAGTTGCTTTTCTGGCCAGAATATTGAGAGAATAAAAACATATTGTGCAACATAAGCGCACAAAGTATAATTGGTCTAAGAATCTTTCATAAAGACTAAGGTCTTTGGTTCAAATCTCTATTCTTTTATATCTCTAACTAAAAAGGTCTAACTTTATTTATTTAATGAAAAAAAAAGCATATTGTTGGACTTTAACTTTACGAGAGATCACATAAACTAGTTTTGCATTAATATTTGCTGGGTAAGTTATCATTAACTTTGTTAATGAGTTTTAAGTATAAATCATTTTCAACTTAAAGGCCAGAATGGGGACCAACAAGTGCTTGGTTCAACTGGTAGCAAATTGAATTATGAGTGTGCGCTTTTGGCTATGGTCAAAGTTCGAGGATTAGTGAGAGCATTGTTAGGAGAAGAGAAACCATAACTGTTTTAACTCTCGAACAAGATTAGTCTCACACTCAATTGAATAAAGTGAAGATACTAATGATATTAACCAAAAAAAAATATCAAAATGGGAAAATTAAGTGGAGCACATTATTAAATCCATACAATACTTTTATCTCAATTCATAATTGTTCCGCAAAAATTGCTCAAAAGACCTCTTTAAAAAACGTTTTTCCTTTTCTTTTCTTCCAAGATTCAAAGTCATGGATTGTTGAACAAAATGTATGTGGAGCTTAATTAAATCCCATGAAAGAGACACATATTCCTAATATTTACCACTATAAGTGACCCAACAAAGTGGTAAACACTGTTTGTCTAACAGTACAATTGCTATATTATAGGAAAGGCAGCAGAGGGGGGACCCTTTTCACCTTTTCCTCAATTTTATTATTACTATCGATATCATTCTAGTTAGCACTTAGAAATAATTTATAGTTATAATTTTCAATCTTGGAGTCAAATCTCTCTAATAAAAAAATAATTAAAAAGAAGAAAATAAATAATGTTGGGCAAAGGAGCCCACAAATTAAACTTGAGAAAGAAGACCTGGGGTTCGGATTATTGGTCAAGAAGACTATTTGCTTCATTTATCTAAAAGATACTAAATATTTCTCGAGTTGTAGAGTTATTATATTTATATTTATAGTTAATAAACGAGTAAACCTACATTTACATCCTTAAAAGATTCAAAATTTAATAAAATAGTCTTTAAGANAATAAAATAGTCTTTAAAAAAATACTAACAATAAAATAATTCTCGAAAGAATTAATATGCGTAACAAAATAATCATTAAAAGATTCAAAATTTAACAAATATTAGACTATTTTGTTACGCATATTAATTTTTTCGAAGATTATTTTATAATTAGCGTTCTTTCAACGACTATTTTATTAAATCTTAAATCTTTTAGAGACGTAGATGTATGTTTACTTTAAACAAAATAATCATTAAACTTGGGCTCAAATTCAAATGAGCTGGAGGTGTGAGAAAAAATAACAAGACATCCAAGTGGCGTGTCTAATAATTTTCAAGAGCAATAAATTGCTATGGCTAGTCAGGACAGTATCAATGATTTTGAACAAAAAAGGGGATGGGTCCGAGGTAGGAATCCACAAGTTTTTTAGGCAAATACCTGAGAACCTTTGACCAAATAACACAGCATTATGGACAGAAGGACCAGTGATGCTGGGCTTTCACATGAACAAAGAATGTTTGTTACTATTTGTTTTGGAAACATCATGATGTTTCATCTCAACTTTGTGTTCCATCTCAACCAAGTGAGAAACGATCATCGTATAACAGTACTTTAGGACACCTTTACTTTGAAATTATATATAAATGAATAGTTTGTGAGAAGTTATTTTTTATTTGAAAAAAATATGAGAGCAAGAACTGATGATATATGGGTAAATAAAACCACTATCTTGCTATATTAAAAAAATGACAATGCCTTTACTATACTATATCTTTACCTTCTCTCTCTAACTCTGACTAAGTCATTTCTCTTTTGAATTCCCTCAACTCTCACCCTCGTTGACACTGACTTGAGCGTTGGAGGAGGCACTGGAGCTCTGGTTCTAGTCTCCCCATAACTATACCTCTTTCTCCTATGCAGGTCCTTTACATGCTATTTATCAACAAGAACAAAAAACATTATGGTAATACTGAATGTGCATTATAAATGTACAAATAATATTACTCATATTTTCTTCTTTTTGCTACTGAAAAAGTTAGGTTTCCTGTGTGAGGGGCATTGTCTTTTTAAGTTAGGGTCACACATACCCCAATTAACACATCCATAAGGGAGACATACCACCTAATTATTAATGGGAAAGGAAGTCCCTTACCACACGACAGAGGTTTACCATAAATGGTCTCATGCCTGCCTTGGAATTACAATCAACACATTGCTAAAGGGTTGGTCTATCACTTGAGCTGCCGCGGATGACAAATCGTTGTACTATTTTGTTCAATGATTAACGAAATGGATATCAACGCTATTTTTACATTATTCTATTAATGTCACATTTTATTTAATATTTAAATGTAATATAAATTAAATTATCCTTAATTAATATGAAATTTTTTTATTTTAACTAATTTTTTTATTTTAAATGAGAATAAATTAGTCTATATTATATTTAAACATTAAATAAAATGTAACATTAATAAAATCAAATATAAAAATAACGGCTCCCAACCCGTACAGCACACTATTTGTTCGTATTTTATGTAATTATGGTCAGTTAGTTTGTATTCGTTCATATTAGGAGACAATTTTTTTTTTTTAAAAAAAGTAAGAATGTTTTGACTGAATTTAACTATGTTTTAGTCTTCAACAATTTTCTAAACTATAAAATGTGAACCTAATTTTCAGAAGATTCTCATTAGCACTCGATCTTTGAACTCTTACTATAGTTCACGAAACCCAAGCAATGTCACATATTCAACTATTATTTTGTGTAAACAAATTAGTCAAAATAATCACATTAATGAGCCTCCCTCATCTTTCAAACACATCTTTCAATCACATGTTCTTGCAATCAACCAACCTCACATGGAATCAAGGAATTTAGATGAGTGAGAATTGATCTTCTGAACAATATTTGAAACTACCCACTCTTTATATTGCAAAATCATATCATTGCCCACTTTTTAAAGACGCTAATATATAATCGATGATTTGTAGGTGTATTGCCACATTCTTTAGTCATAGAAATTAGAGAATTGATGTTAAGAGTTTCTTGCAATCAACCAACCTCACATGGAATCAAGGAATTCAGATGAGTGAGAATTGATCTTCTGAACAATATTTGAAACTACCCACTCTTTATCTTGCAAAATCATATCATTGCCCACTTTTTAAAGATGCTAATATATAATCGATGATTTCTAGGTGTATTGGAATATTCTTTAGTCATAGAAATTAGAAAATTGATGTTAAGAGTTCTATTTCGACCATATACTCATCTTCTTATTCTCTTTCACCACATACTAATGTTTGAATTGACGACTGTGGAATGGAATTCAGGTATCCAAACTTTTTGAGACATTCTTTTTTGGATATAAAGTGATCATTATTGTCAAGGAATCAAATTTTATGGAATCCTAATTTCAAACATTGCAACTAAGAATATAGAATTCAAGGCATTCAACAATGACTAAGCAAGAGAATATATATGCCGCAGATCCTTGATATATTCTCACCACAAAGATAGTAAAAATGGTTCCATAACATTCCAAATCTGTCATCTGTGATAGCATGATCTTTCTGTTTATTGAGAACAAGTTCTTTGATAATATTATATATTTAGTTGCTTCCGTTGAAAAAAAAATGAAGGCTTTAAACAAAGTTTAGTGAAGATTAAAGCTACCCAAGTGAGTATTTTAAGGAGGTATATATCAGCAGCCACAAGAGGGCTATCAAATGCACCATTAGTTAAGGTTGATTGTAGGGTATATACCAACAGTTGGCTAGTTCTTGGTTGGTGAGAATATTATTTTTGATTAGACAAAAAATACAAAGAAAATCAATGTAAAGATTCGGAGTTAGAGAGAAAAATTAAAATATACAACTATTTAATAAGCACTAAATTGACCTCTATTTGATCTAGGTATATGTATATTGATGGTCAAGCTTTGTGTGCAATGAGGAATAAGAGATTGATTGGCGGGCATGCATTGAAATTTTGACAAGTACATTGTATTTTCTTTAGAATAATGTTACCTATTTATCATCACAATTTACAACTATATACTGGCAATAACTGATTCAATCTAAAAGCTGAAGTTGTTAAGTGAAATTCTATGAATGATTTTATATCTAACACGTCTTAGCACATAAAAGCTCATTAGGCTTGAAGCGTGGACAAAACACATGCCCACTTAAACCTTGTGCGAAAATTTTAATTTAATTGAGAAAGTAAGAGCATAAGGATTTGATCTCCTGACTAATTCAACCTAAAAGCTTAAACTATTAGGTAAAAACCCATGAATAATTTTATATCTAATATATACTACATACAAATGTATATGAAAAAATAATTTGAATGAGATAACTGAAACTCAAGTAGAATCATCTACATAATTTAGACAAGTATTGAGTTAAGAATATTATATATGTAGCATTACTCTTTTCTTTGTAACTGCATTTTTTTTNCGTGGACAAAACACATGCCCACTTAAACCTTGTGCGAAAATTTTAATTTAATTGAGAAAGTAAGAGCATAAGGATTTGATCTCCTGACTAATTTAACCTAAAAGCTTAAACTATTAGGTAAAAACCTATGAATAATTTTATATCTAATATATACTACATACAAATGTATATGAAAAACTAATTTGAATGAGATAACTGAAACTCAAGTAGAATCATCTACATAATTTAGACAAGTATTGAGTTAAGAATATTATATATGTAGCATTACTCTTTTCTTTGTAACTGCATTTTTTTTCAGACTTGAAATTGATTAATGCTCGTTGAGCTTTCTTTCATGTAATTCAACAAAAGAAATAATGAGCTAGGTTTCTTTTTGTGTGGTCAAGATAATGAATTGGATGGCTTGTAGAAATTAGACCTGTCTAGTTTGGGGTTGGGCCTAGAATTTAGAATGTTGTTATTCAACAAGTCCAAACCTGATTACCCAGCTTGGTCATAAGCTATAGGCTTGAATGTAGCCCAACCATGTGAAGAACTTGACAAAAGTTTTCATGGTTTTATGATGAAAATATATTGGTGAATGTTATCTTATCCCCTTTTAGAGGGGGTAATGTTATCCTTTTAATTAGTTGAATGGAATTTATTCAGTGATTTTAATTTTATTATTAATATCTCAAAAAACTGAGTTGTTCAGTATATGTCAAAATAAATAATTTCTTGTAAAATACATAAATTGTATAATATTTAAATGATAATAGGTGAATTGATTTTTCGAAATCTTTACAATATTATCAAAATCATATTGTGGATCCTATTGAAACTCACTAAAAAACCGTCCCAAAAAGGAGGTAGCATAACATTCCCAAGTATAGGTGTTATATGTTAAAACATTACTATTATAGATGTTGTTCACTGTATTTCAATAAGAAAAATATAAAATTGCCAAGAAACAGCACATAAATTACAGTAGAAACTAGTTTAAGGATTGTCTATAAAGTTGAAGTCTTACGTTTAATATATCTAGCTAAAAGAATTTAATTCGTCTATTTAATGGAAAAAAATGTTTATATTAAAGAAAATATAACTTTGAATTTACAAGAAATTAATTTTGACCTTTTTTTTTCCATAAAAGAAAAGAATAGGAATAGGAATAATAGACACTAGTCACACCACTACTCTAATTTATTCCTCCTACAATATTGATGTGTAATATTCTAGGATTTTTCCTTGGGCCTTTAATTTGCAGTATTTTCTGGCCATATATATGTATGTATATACACATACGAAAATTTTATGATATTATACGTGTATGTCATACTATACTGATATGATAAATATATGTAATTTTTATATTTTATTTAATATAAAATTAATTTATTTTATTTTTTAAAAAATATTTAATTTGTATACATGTCATTCACACATTGACTATTTTTATATAATATGACATACAACAAAGTAGATGAGAAACATTTGTATATATATTTATTTTAAAACAAATAAAAAAAAATTTCTTAGTTTTCCCAACTCCACTGATAGCGTTCTCTCAAATTCACAAATTAAAATTTTCATTCTTGTTGAATCATCTTGTTCCCAATGCAAAACCCAGTATACCACAGCCATGTAAAACTCCTTGCTTTTGATCTTCTCTCCCTCACCCAAACCCCTTCTCCTTCCTCCTATTCCTCAAACCCAGTTATCTCTTTCTCTCGCAGAGGCATACCCCTCTCTCGGGCAGAAACCGTGGGCACCGTCACCTATCGCGAATACAAACCCTGCAAATTCCTCAAATTCTATATCGACGACGGCACTGGCCTTGTCAATTGCATCCTCTGGCTCAATCAGCTCACCTCCCCATACTTCGCCCGCCGTCGAAGCCCACCAGATGTTCGATTAATTGCCGAGTCCGCAGCCCATTTCGCCAACCTCATTAAGCTTGGGGTGGTGACTAGAGTAAGGGGAAAACTCACCAGCTATAGGGGTAAGGTACAGATTACAGTCTCAGATGTTGTCATTGAGAGGGACCCCAATGCAGAGATCTTGCATTGGTTGGATTGCATCAATTTGGCGCGCAAACATTACGATGTTTTGCCACCTCTACTGCCTTTTGCGCGCAGGTAGAAGAATAATGATATTTGCAAATGAACCAGCGTGGATTATTTAAGTTATCGGATTAACGTTTTAGTGGGATTGTTTACATTTTATGTTGGTTAAGTTAAACTCATAATTATGTTTACAAGTGTGTAGTGAGTGATAACTGGGATGGAAGTATGTATTATTAACATTTTGGTGTGGGTGTTGAGGTTTGGTCCTAAAAGATTAATTTTTATGCTCTTTTATGTTTATTATGTGTTGGGTTGATTTTAATATCTTAGCGCATGTTTGGTTTAGTGATTGGATTGCATCAATTTGGTGCACAAATGTTATGATGTTTTGCCACCTGTACTGCCTTTTGCGCGCAAGTAGAAGAATAATGATATTTGCATATCAACTTGAACCAACATGAATTATCTATGAGTTAAGTTAAATTCAAATTATGTTAATTCTGCAAGTATGTAGTGAGTGATAACTAAGATGGAAGTAAGCATTACTTCATGGAGAATATAACATTTTGGTGTAGGTGTTGAGGTTTCATCCTAAAAGATTAATTTTTTTGCTCTTTTATATTTATTATGTGTTGGGTTGATTTTAATATCTTAGCACATGTTTGGTTTAGCGATTGAATTGCATCAATTTGGTGCACAAGATGTTTTGCCACCTGTATTGTCTTTTGCGCACAAGCAAAATAATAATGATACTTGTACATTGATTTGAACCAACACGAATTATCTAGGAGTTATGTTAAATTCAAATTATATTAACTCTGTGAATGATCACTAAGATAGAAGTAAGCATTAGTTCATGGAGAATATAACATTTTGGTGTAGATGTTGAGATTTCGACCTAAAAGATTAATTTTTGTGCTTTTCTATGTTTATTATGTGTTGGGTTGATTTTAATATCTTAGAGCATATTTGGTTTAGTGATTGGAAACCCACAATATCAAAAGCTACTTTGACGGCAAAAATGACGATAGAGTATCCCACTACTAAACTAAACATTAAATGTAAGTCTAAGATGTGAAAGATGAACTTGTTTGAGCTAAGGTTTAGTATAACCCTATAGTCAAAGTTAGAAATTAAATCAATTCTATCTTAATTGGGGCAGTTTTGCATCAAAACTAAATGGGACTGCCATTGAAGTAAAGAAATATGCTGTATTAGTAAGAATCGTGAACTTATGTGACATAATGTGACTGAAATAAGGAAAATCTGTTAAGACTACTATATTATAGAGGAATTAAAAACCAATTCCAAATTGATCTCAACAATAAGGAAAAACTGAAGGTATGCAAGTAGAAAGATTATTAACACAGATACCTAGCTCCCATAACCAAAATTGCTGTACACAAATATATAAACATAAAACATACTCAAAAAAAAGAAAAAAGAAAGAGAGATGGCAATCTCTATGTAGAATTCATACACTCTGATTTTAATGAATGAATCTAATTCCTTCTAATACATTTGTAACTAAATAGAAGAAGTAGGAAATTTTGCATCCGTGATCACCATTGCCGAACTCCTACCCTGTTCTCCGTATTCCATAACAGTGATTTTGTCCATGATCACAGGGACATCAAGCATCGCTTTACTCAGGGTTTAAGGTCAATGGACTTAGAAGATGACAGTAACAACAACCATGGCGTTTTATACAGTTCCACATGGTGTGGCAGGGAAGGTGCATCCTCAATATCAAATTCATTAGACTAGCTCATTTTTTAAGCTTAACCTGAAGAAACAAATGCACTTCCTTTTTGAAAATGGACCTTAGCTCTTCATTAGCTTCAATTCCTATTCTCCTGCATTTAAGAAACAAAAACTAATCCCTAAGTTTGGAACTTCCAATACAGTTGATTCCAACATAATTGTGTACTCTCACAAGCTTGTGATTTTTTTTTTTGGTTTTAAACGGTAAGGGTATCCTCACGCTAGCTTTTGCACACCGAGACTAAGTCCCTCCTTGGGTGCAACCCCTCACATTGGCCTGGTGCATTCAAGGGAAAAATTCCCCTATTTGAACCTTGGCTAGCTTAGATGAACTTTTTGCATCCTTACCACCAGGCCAAACCCTTGGGGTTTCAAGCTTGTGATTTAAAATATACAAGCAAACGCCAATCAAAATCTGTAAATCTAGAATAAATAAGGCTGAATAAGGAAGGGTTAGTTACCCAATTTTGGATCCATTCTTCCCCACAAGAATCTTGCATTGGCTTCTTTTGTCAGTGATGAAGTGTTGCTCAATCCTAAGAGAACCATTTCGTAACTCCTTCCAGTCAATCAATCGATGTTCAATATCATACGGAATTTCCTGAATCAGGAAAATTTAGTCATTATCTAAAATCATGACATAGATTACCTGATCTTACAATATACTTCTGGCACAATCTAGATTCCCGAAATAAATTAGAAGAACAAATGATTCAACCCCTACCTGATGCACATGGTCCAATAACCTTTCCCGTACAACTTCCAGCGATATCATCTTCTGAACTTCTTCACTCATGGTAAATGGATCTTCTTCCCAGGGTCTTTTAACTGCCTATGCATAAGAATCAATTGAAGATCCAGTGTTAGGTCTTAGAGACCAAATAGGAAGTATCAGGAAGAACATAGGAAAATTATGCACTTTTAAATCAAAATAAATGCATAAGCATATGCACTCTATAATAACTGTAAATATAATACAATATTTTCAACTAAGAACTCAAACTTGTACCTTAATAGAATCAGAACCTAAAGCTCTTAGGAAGATTTCAATTTTTTGTAATTTGAAAAAAAGGCTGGCAAAGAAAACTCCCAGTACATGGATATGGTAACTTAAAAACAAATGAAAGATTGATTTTTTTTTTCTTCTATTAAATATAAGAAATTTCAAGAACATAGATATTTCATATTTAAAATCTGTGCTGGGCTTTGACCGTCCTTAATGTTTCACTCACAAATAAATTTCCAGTCCATGGCAAAGGTCAAGTAGTTATGTCTATGAATTCAATAATAAAATAAGTAATTCACTAAATGCAGGTCAATGGGCTATGCTAATCCCACTAACTGGATGTTTATAGAGCAGGTTTTAGACTGGATCAGCAGTACTGAATTGTTCAGATATCTATGTGGCAATGGAGAACAATAAATTAGAAAAACATCTTGACTATATGTAACATGAGAAAATCAGCTTCAAAGAAAACAAAAAAAATCAGAAACATACTCTATATATCTAAGTAGTTGGGGGTTCTAAAAAGCAATTTTCTGTTTGTATAGGCTAAAGAACAGCAATCTGGTTCATGGAATTATTGAAGCGAGAAAGAGAATCCTTATATGTTTCCATCCCAGGCAAATAAACATGTACATTTGGTATAAACTAAAATATATCAAAAAGTGGTCTAGAAACCATTTGTTTATTGCTTTTTTGGGGATAGAAGAAGAAATTTATAAGAAATCCTCATCAACCAAAGCAGGAAGACAAAACCAAACAAAAATGAATGAAGATATCAAAACAAAAGAGCTATACAATTTCTCTGTGTATCTACCAAGGAGACTTCTTGAAAAGAGCAGTGACTAAGATTTTCCTTTTAAGAATCCAAGCATTCAGCTCCAACCACAGAAACCAAAAGAAATTTCCTTTGCTTGATAATCAACACTTGAAAACGGACTCTAGCCCTCAACAAACAAGAGCTCGGCAGGCAGCTAGAAGTCATATCCAGCAACCACCATTTTATGATATCAAAATGTAAAGTCAATAAGATACACTTAGCAGACAGCATAAATAGAAAAGATACATGCCTGCTCCATCAAGAACTGTGTCAGATCTTTTACTCCATAGCCCTTCAGTCCAGATATCATGAAATGCCTACATGAAAATAAATAAGCAATTAGAAGCTAGCTTCAGCACAAGAGTCAATCTGCATAAGAGTAGCAACCCTTACTGCAAACCACCCCTTCCCCAACTCTTTTTACAAGAAAACCAAACCTTTCATATCCTGGAAGATCTTTGAATTCTTCAACAACCTTCAACAAGTCTTTCTTTTTCTCTACTAAATCAACCTTGTTCATACATAAGATACGCTTCTGATTTGGATGGGTTCGAGCTCCCATACGTTTGATTAATCTTATGACCCTTACATCAGGCCTATATGGATGAAATGGTTAAAAGGAAAGGTGATTAGGTCACTGATAGGAAAATGAAAATTGATAACAAAATATGTAACTAAAAACATTTATTCTGAAGAAAACAAAGAGCAGCATTAACATGACACCAATTGTAAATGCCTCACTCAGATTTAAATCACAAATGAAATTATCTAATGAAGTCTTGCATGAGTCCAGACTACCATATGAGCAGTATATGGCTTGTAGCATATACAGGAATTTGATAGGTGCTCACACACAAGCAGTGTGCCAAATATCTTACCAGCTCACCCTATGGAATATAATCATAATCCATGAGACTAAACCGGCCAAACATTCAAATGAAGTCTTCAAATGCTTAAGAGGGCATTTGGATAGAGAAGCTTTTTAAAAGAAAGCGCTTCACTTAAAAAAGCTCTTTTATATTTTTGGATGACCTTCTCAAAGCTTTTAAAAACAGCTTGTGAAGCTAAAATTGGGGGTTTTGGAGCAGCTGAGGAGCATAGATTCTGCTTGAAAAAGTGCTGTTTTTAACAAAATGCTTCTCTATCCAGACACCCTAAAATTCATATCTGATACCCATTTATCAATTATTCAAGTTGTTCACATAAACAATCAGATAAATAAGCTCCCTCCTAATAATACACTCACCTGGTAAGATGTCTGTGGACATCAAAAATGACTATGAGCACTTCATAGAGATTGATTGAGCTCCAACCACTTTCAATACGAGCCTTGGCATCCTTATAAGGAAATCCACTGATATTTAACGTGAGTCCAGGTGTATCAAAAAAGCACTGCATAGAGATTTTGACATGTGAATAAGTGTCTATGCTGTCATAAAAATGAATGCTACATATCAAATCAAAATATCTACCAAATGAGAAAATCAGCAATGAAGAAGTATGGTCATGGAATAAAAAATTTGAAGCTCCAAAACGCTAGGTAAATATAATCAACAAGCGATAAAAGAATTTTAAAAATCAGGAAAAAGAAAAAACTACAGGTAGCATAGTTTGTAGAGAAGTGAATCTCGGGTAACAAATGGGGGCAAACTCTTCCCAAGCTACATGCTCAAGTACACACAAGCAAAGCAAAATATTCTAACTTTTGTTACATAAACTGTTCTTCACCTTTCAGAATGAAGTAAACTTACATGGAAAACAAACGTAATGACGTTTCATCTAAGATTGGTCAAAGATATATACATCAACAATTCCTTTTTGAGGGATTGTCCATTCCTATTACTATTCAAATGCTTCACTGGCTTCATCATAATTTACTATAGGACAAGTAGCCATACCTGGATTTAAACTCTGTCATGACAGGAATAATTTTCTTAAGAGCATTATGACCATCTCTTGGCTACTATATGAAAATCATATATTCACCATCTAAATGATACAAATTCATTACAAACACTTATTGTCTAAAGCAAAAATAGCAAGTTCCTCCAACACAATATAGTCTAATTCTCACTTTGCATAATGCTAGCTTGTACCCACCATCCCATATGCCAATAATAAGTAAAATAATGATTTTAAATCAATACAAGTTACTCACAATTTGGGTGTCTGCTTTTGTCATCACTCCCAATACTTCATGAGTTGTGGTGTTTGTCTTCCGTGAAACAGCTGACACCTTTGTCCCAACCTATGACAAATGAATAAGCATATAACATTCAGAAACAATTTAATAATATTGCTGACAATGGAAAGATTCTAGAAGGAATTCTGAAAGAATCCAGGCATATCACAACCAAACATTGTGGGCTAACTTTTCTGAAAGCAAAAGATTCAAAGGATGGCTCTGTAACATTGTCAGTGAAGCAACATCTTTCTAAAAAGGAGCTGCAGAGAATGTAATTAAACGCCAGCCCACCATAAAAAAACCCCCAAAATGAAAGGCATTCAAGCATAGCATAAAAGTGAGAAGAAGCACATCTCCAAGTCAAAAGTACTGTCAATCAGGTCTTTATACAATCTTGAACAACAATGCTCATCACCACATCCCTCTCTCTTTTCACCTCTTCTATACCAAGAGCTGAACTGTAAAAAAGTTACATTTCAAAGAGATGGCAATACGTTATCATTAGAGCGGTCTACTCCCATAAATGCTTCAAAACTTTAGGTACAGAAACCAGATAGCAAGCAGAAATATTGTGCAGGAAGCAAAAACAATGAACCTCATAACCAGAAAGTATATCCTCCAGCCTAACTTTATTTTTTTACACTATCAATAAATTGTAACTAAACTTCAATCAAAGAGAAAGTACTGAGAGTAATAAGGAATACAGAAAGATAGGAAATGAAACCATTCTCTTCAATACTCAACAAAGGGCCACAAACCATATAATTAGTCAGTGCAGATTTCCCTGCATTTGGAGCTCCAATTATTCCAACCGACAATGACTTTTGGTCCTCCTCCTTCACCACACCCTCAGCCTCCTCCTCATCTTCCTCATTATCTCCTGTTTCCACTGCTGCCTCTAGCAAAGCCTTGGCTAGAATTATCCTTCTCTTCTCCTCCTCAATCTCCAGAAGTCTCAATTTCCCTTTTGGGACTTTATCAGCAAAGATCATTTCATCAGCTTTTGCCCTGTATTTCTTCTCCCATGCGGGTTTTTGAGGATGGGTCTGATTGTTAGTCTCTGAAAGATTCGGTATTGTGTAGTGGGCACTGTCGAAAACTGCTTCTGATTCATTCTCAGGCTCTGAGAAGCTCGTGGGTTGCTCTGGTTGAGCTGAGAAAAACCTCTGCAAAATTGCTGCCTTAAAGGGTGTCTTCTGAGGAGTGGAATAGAGGGTTTTGAGAGTTCTCAGTGATCTCAGAGCTTTCATTTTTTCTTTCCTTTCTATGGAGTAACCATGGAGAGAGAAGCGTCTTCGTCTTCCTGCGAGACCTGTTACGAGTTTCCAGAGTTCTGTGGTGCTGCTATTGCTTTCGGGTTTCGGTTAGCTTCTTTCTGCAGTGGACATGGTTCGGTTCGGGTTCGATACTGTCCGATCCTGCTTCAGACGGACGAGCTTTACAATTCGACCCGGATCAATTACCATATAAAGACCTGATCCGATGAGATTTTGGGTTTCAGAAACTGGTTCATCGGGTCAAGGGTATAGGTTAACCATAACTCGGGTCAAGTTGTAGAGCCCCGTAGGACGGTGCTTGGGGTTTTAGGGGTTTATAGAGTAAGCAAACTGCAAAGGCAGTATAATACTCTCCTTTTGGATTGACAGCTTATTTAAGTATTTATATAAAAAAGTTTTATGTAAACTTTTTTTTTATCATAATTTTTTTTTAAATTAAGTTATTTAATATTTTGATAATAGTTAAAAAAAAGATTTTAAAATTTATAAACTCAATCTAAAAGAGTTTGGATAAGTAAGTATATAAGTATTTATAATTATTAAAATTACAAAAACAAATATGCAAAAACACTTTATGAAAAAAATGTGTTTCTATATGTATTTTGTAACAAATAACTAACAAGATAAATATACAATTTTTTATCCTAAATTGCTCACAACAATAAATACGAAGTTCATTTAGAATATCTTACATCCATTTATGATTTTGAATATTTATGTAGGTTGTATCCTCTCAATATATATTTTTATAATTGCAATAGTATTTTTCTCATCCAATTAGCTTTAAATTTGTCCATTACCATTAATTTTCCCACTTTCATCTTTTTGTTTTTTAATATTTTTCTGTAACCTAAGTTTATGGTGCCCATACTTAAGGTTGAAGACTTGAAGCCTTTGAAGTAACAGGGAGCAAAGAAAAAATAGAAAGAGTAAGACATGTAGCAGATTTGTTGGTTTAAGGTGGAGGTGGGAGGAAAAAAGTTAGAATGTTGAAAGACCATTCTAAATTCCGAGTTCTAATATTAAGATTTAAGACTATGAAGCGGTTCTGAAGCACGACACCTACCCATTGTGTTCCTACTCTCAAAAAACAAATCCTAAGTTTTCATTTAATCAAAGATTTGGAATTATTCATCGTTAAATCGAGTTGAAATTTAGTGAGAAAGTTCATAAGACGTAGCTTTTCAATCTGAACGATGAGATTATGAATTAGAAAGCTTTACACCTTAAAATAAACCTAAAAATTTTGACTTAAAGACAAAAAATTAAAATTATACATTTTATGAATATAGAGAGACTCAATAGTTCATTTTTAAAGAAGGAGACCAAAAAGTTCAAGTTATTAAAATAGAAGGGCCAAAATTGCAATTAAACCTTTTTTTTTTAAAAAAAATTTCTTTTCTTTGGTAGTCTTAAGTTAGAGAATTTCTATTCGATCCTCATCATCTCTTCAAACGTCGATGACGGAGAGATGAGAATCCAATGTCAGAGATGTAGGAGCAAATGGCAGTATGCAAGAGCTGAAGAAACTATTGTAGCTTTGCTTCATGTTCCAGAAAGATGGAAAGATCATCCTTCCTCCTCGGTCAAGGCGTCTTTACTTGTTTCTTTCTGGTTTCTGTTTTGCTGGGCTTGTCCCTATTGTATTCACCAAAGAAAAAAAAACAAAAAGCCATTCATCTACATTTTAAAGTGACAAATGGGTTAGGATGAGAGTTTCAATTCTCTCTCTCTTGTTCTAGTACTAGAGGCTATGGTGAATGAAGAGCGCTGGGGTTCTTTTGACTTTTGCAGGGATATAAAATGAGATTTTAGACTTTCATTAAGGGTGTTTTTGTCCAACATTATTGTAAAAATGGCTACAAATTAAGCTATTTTCAGCTTTTACACCCCACTTACTTTAGAAGCTTCAATTTTTAGCTCAAAATAGCTTATTTGGGTATAATAAGTTCTTGTTATAAACTGATCCAAACACTAACACAAGTACTTTTACTAATAGAAAAGCTCAAATAAGTTGTGTATAAGCTTAACTAAACGGGGCCTAAGTTCTTCTGGTCCTTGCCTCACGTATTTAAAGAAAAATTCACTTGAATAATTAAATTGTACACTAATTTTTTTGGATATATATTTTTTATTTGTACATAAATAGCAATTATATTTGCAATGAAGATGATTCGAACTAGGAAGAAATAGTGAGAATATCAGTCTTATGACTAAGAATATGTTCCATTGAGCTAGAGCTATTCCTTAATTTTTTTGGATAATTTTACACAATTTCTTACATTTGTATAAATCAATTTTTAATAAATATTTTTTCAAATTATTAAATTATGTATGTGCAAAACATATGATGATGTAATCTGTTAAATAAAAGTTAACAGCTGAATTAATTGGGGAGGAGACATTGCTCTATAATGTGAAATTGTTTAGGGGCTAATGCGCTCAATTTAATAAATTAAAAGGAAAAGTGTCATTGCACTAATAGATCATAAGAAAAAAGAAGTGCAATTAACCTTAAATAAAATTCAGCACCTTGTTATCTTAATTTTTTTTTTCTTCATCTGGCACATTGACATGATTTACCATTCAAATCAAGAGAATAAAATTAACTGATAAGCGAATTCTTTATATGCACTGATCAGAAAAAACAAAACAAAAAAAAAAAACTCTAATTTATATGCAATGCACATAATTGTTATAGAGAATTGACTAAGAAAAACGTAAAATTGACTAATTTTTTCAGCATGCATAAATTTTTATTAAATATATGAGATCTAAAATTTTGAACATATTTTTTTTAATTAAAAACAATATTTTTACAACTTATATTTGCATGTGCACTACTATTTGATCTTATATCTTAATTTTGAGAAGATACTTCGGATTTTAGTTAGTCCATTAAATTGCATTTGCACAAAATTGGACTTAACTGGTTTGAATCATCAGGTTTTGTTATGTATTGGCAAGGAAAATTAGTAACGTGCAAACCAGGAGATTTCAGACATTGCAAAAACAGAGTCAAAGTCCATGAATTAACACCCACATCCATGATGATAAACTCTCAATTAAAAAGACAAATGGAGCCAATAAGTCAAAATGCATCCAGTTTATCTTCTGGTTCAATCTTTTCAAGCATTGAAGCATCAAAATGACCACACACACATGTATATATATATATATATATATATATTTTAATTCATTTGTAGCAAGTTGCAAAGATCATGTTTGAGAATGCATGGTAGGCCCCATAAATATTGTTGCTACCATTTAGCTGATAAGACATAATTAATATCTCATTATTTAAATAAAGACGTAGAAAACGAAGACTTAGACTTCATTATCTAATTGAAATCTACGTAAGTTAATTACCTACTGTATAAACTATAGCAAGTTGCAAAGTTCATGTTTGAGAATATGCACGGTAGGCCCCCATAAATGTTGTTGCCACCATTTAGCTGATGAGACATCAATATCTCATCACTTAAACAAAGACTTAGACTTTATTATCTAATTGAAGTCTATGTAAGTTACTTACATACTGTATTTAGAGGTAGACTATAATATTTTCTTGTATGGTGTTGAAAGTAATCTAATTATACATTATGTATCATGCTTGAGAAATTAATCCAAATCCAAGTCCCATTGGTTAGGAATGAGAAACAGGTTTCACATATAAATAAATCTTTTTGTAAGTTAAAAGGTGAATCATCATTTTTAATAGCCTAGGTACCTGAGAGAGGATGTAACTCGGTTAAAGAGAAAGAAAGAGAGAGTTTACAACTTGGTTAAAGGGTGAATCTCCCCTTGATGCCATGGAAGTAGTCAAGGCATCCTTCTTGGTGATCACTACGTTGTTCCTCCCCTTATTGTTGCATTGGCTTGCAAAGAATTACAAGGCAAAAGCTAGTGTAGCGCACAAACTCCCCCCTGGACCATGGAAGCTACCTCTCATAGGGAATCTGCATCAACTAGCAATGGCAGGTTCACTTCCACACCATGCTCTTCGAAAACTTGCAGACAAATATGGCCCGTTGATGCACCTTCAGCTAGGTGAAATATTTGCAGTGGTTGTATCCTCACCCAAGTTAGCCAAGGAGATAATGAAAACCCATGATCTTGCATTTGTGCAAAGGCCACAACTTCTTTCTCCAAACATTTTGGCTTATGGGTCAACAGATATTGTTTTTGCTCCATATGGTGACTATTGGAGACAAATGAAGAAGATATGTATACTGGAGCTTCTAAATGCCAAGAGGGTTCAATCTTTCTCCTTTATTAGAGAAGATGAGGCAGCTAAGCTCATAGAATCAATTCAATCATCCTCAGGTTTGCCTATCAATCTTACTAGTAGAATTTTCTCTTTGGTAAGTGCCTTTGTTTCCAGGGCAGCATTTGGTAACAAATGTAAAGATCAAAATGAATTTTTATCTTTGATCAAAGAAGGAATAGCACTCACGGGAGGATTTGACCTGGCTGATTTGTTTCCTTCAATGAAACCTGTTCATCTTATAACTGGGATGAAACCCAAATTGGAGAAGATGCATAAGCAGATTGACAAGATCTTAGAAAACATCATCAACGAGCATCAAGAAAAGCAGAAGAAAACAAAAGAAGGCAAGGGAGATACAGGGCTGGAAAATCTTGTTGATGTTCTTCTACGAATTCAACAGAGCAGTAGCCTTGAGATTCAAGTAACAAGCGACAACATCAAAGCTGTGATTTGGGTTAGTAGATACTTCTCCATTTACTTAGAGTTAATTACTCTAACTTCCTCTTGATTTAGCTAAAGAAAATTCCCATCTTTCATGGAAATTTAGATAAACTTCCTTAACATCTTAACTACATTCCTTAAGATTAAAATGTTACAGAATATTAGTAGTTTTTCTAATAAAAAAACATGACCAAGTGATTTAGCGCTTATTTGGAAAGACGAGAAGTGAAAGTGAGTGGAACATGTGCTTTCACATTTCCATAGGTCCACTTAATCTTAATCAAATTGGAAAATAATCTATGATTTAGTTATCCATACTTATTGGTCAAACTGGTTTCGTAATCATACAAGCAAGTAAAAACCCTAAGTATTAGTATGGTGACTCTCCTATAATTTTTGTTCAAAAAGTATTAGTATCTCTCTCTGGATCACTTTATAATATATTTTTATATATTAAGGGAAATTCTTTTTTTTAAGTCTTAAGAATGAAAGGGAGCTGTGGCATTTCAGCTAAACTCTAGGGAAAATAGAGTAATTTATTTTTTTCTTTAGAATTTTACTTGAGATTTGCCACACTATTCTTATTTGCTATGATTTTCCCTATATTTTTTAAGAGTTTGTTTGTTATGTAGAGAATATCGTCTAGAAAAAAATGAATTTTGTAAAGAAATATGTTCCTCTACTTGGTGTTTCAAGGAGGAGAAAATGACTTGGCCAATTTGTGAAGAAGTTATTGTCTAGAATGAGTCAATTCCTCCCTTTAGAAGAAAAATGTTTTCAGCTGAAAATATTTTTCCTTGCTAAGTTATTTTTTTTAAATAATAAAAATAAACACACCCTAATGGAAGATGAATTTCTGATGTCGTTTATTCATGATTTGGTTAAGGGCAAGACTAGAATAAGACTAGAAAGGCTATACTAAAGTAATTAATGATTATGAAGAAAGTATACAAATTAAGGGCCAAATCTTTACATTTCCTTTGGCTTTAAACCTAACTATATATTTTCAATGTTATTCAGGATGTATTCGCTGCTGGAACTGATACTTCGGTAACAGCACTAGAGTGGGCTATGTCAGAAATGATGAGAAATCCAAGAGTAAGAGAGAAGGCACAAGCAGAAATAAGGCAAGCTATGAGAGGAAAGAAAACAATTCAAGAGACAGATATAGAGGAGCTTAGTTACTTGAAATTAGTGATCAAAGAGACCTTAAGGCTACATCCACCTGCTCCTTTGCTGGTCCCTAGAGAGTGCAGAGAACAAACGATCATTGATGGCTATGAAATACCCATTAAGACTAAAGTCATAGTGAATGCATGGGCTCTTGGAAGAGATTCCCAGCATTGGGATAATGCTGAGAGCTTTATACCAGAGAGATTTAAGGGAAGTTCTATTGATTTCAAAGGGACAAACTTTGAGTATATCCCTTTTGGGGCAGGAAGGAGAATATGCCCTGGCATTTCATTTGGCTTAGCCAATATTGAACTTCCTTTGGCTCAATTACTCTACCATTTCAATTGGGAACTCCCAAATGGGATGAAGCCAGAGGATTTGGATATGACTGAAGCTTTTGGACTTGCTGTTGGAAGGAAAAATGACCTCTACTTAATTCCCACTGCTTATATGTAACATCATCAGTACATGATACTATGATAGTGTCAAATGAACATACCAAGCTTATATTTTAGCGAGTCCCCTGGTTTTATGTAATAAGGAAATGTAGAATATTTCCATTTTCAATATTGTTCTTATTGCTTGTATCTCTTCGCTGTTTGTTTTCCATTATCTTTTCAGAGTTTATATTTAATTCACAATCAATGTAAACTTCTTTAACAAACTTTTCAAGACATGAATATAAAAAACTAATTGTTTGTTTTATAGTTTCAAAAGATAATACTAAATATTAAAACAATGTGAGTACTTCAATGGTTGAGTACTAGGTTTTTTTTTTTTTTTATGGTGAAGCCTTGTATTTAAAATCCAATCAGACAAATCAGATAGAATTATGGGACAGGTCCATGATTGTCAAACACGCGAATTTATGTTTTTATAGGTAAAACCCTTCTAACTTGTGATAAGTCAAGAAAACTATAGTCTTCATTGTTGGTTCCACAACTCTCTAATCCAGTTTCGATGATAACAAATGATCATGCTTTGACTAACCTTGTGTCTGTGCTTAAGTGTTTATTTAAGAAAGTAAGAAGTCTTGAGAACTAGTTCTATATCTCAAGAATTGGTTTTGGCAAAAAGGGAACTCATTCTTACCTTTTGTTGTCTATCATATATTTTCTGATGTGGACGAGGACCGATGCTAAATTAAGAAGACCTGAGAAAGTTTTCATCTTTGTCAGGAAGTTTCCTATATAAAATGAGGAAATTTTCTCATAGGGGTACCGTTGAGGAGATCCACAATTTAAGCAATAAAATAATAATTGTTTATCTCTAAAAATAAAAGGGATAAAGCAAGTGGGATTTCCTTGCATGCTACGGTTGATAGCTGTCCTAGCAAGGGTAGTTACCTGAGGTCTTCAAGTGGGAGCTTTTGCCTTTGAAGATGAATTTCAAGACTTCAGAAGAGTAAGAAAGAAAGAGAGAGAAAGTTTTAGAGAGATAGAAGAATGCTCATTCTCTGAGTTTTCTGTACTTAGTTTCTTCTCTCATTCTTCTTCCTCAAGTGCGTAAATTGTAATTCTCTTCTCTGTTGAGAGAGTGTTTTCTTATGGGGATTTAACTGTGATAAAAGGGATTTGTATTCATATTTATACAGAGAAATCCGAGTGATTGTCTTCTTGCATATCTATTGAAAGGGATAAGTTCTAGGTGAGCTTGTAGAAAACCATGGATGTAAAGATCGAAGAAGCTTGGACAACTAAACTAAGATTTTAGTGGAACCTCAAGAAATTAAGAGAATTTGATGTAGGCAATATTGTTGAACCATTATAAATTCATGTGTCAAATTCCTTCTTCTTATCCTCTTTAATTATGAGCTTATTTACATCTATGATATTCCTGTGTGTATCTATGATTAAAGCATGATATTCTAAAGAGTTATTGATTTGAGTTTCTGAGTTTTAATTAGTGCCTATATTTTGCTTTTCTCTCTGTTTGCATTGGAGAACTAGTTCTTATAATGAACTGAATTCTGATTTAGTATCAAAAGATTTCAAAATTCCTATTCACCCCTCTCTAGAAGTAGTTTCTGTAATCTTCATTCATTCTTTTTAAGTTAAGGAAATATATTCTTTGAAGATTTCAGGCAACAACACTAACACATTGAAGCAGAAGAGAAAATGAATAAGTCAAGGAAACAATAGTCTTCATTCTTTATAATTTAGTTTTTGTTTCACACTTACTAATATAGATGAAATAGAATTTTTGAGGGTTTAATATTTTCTTGTGAAGATTCTAATTCTGAGAAATACACTTGGAGGTGAAATTATGACATTACTCCTTATGGAGATGGAACCGCGCGTTTATGTCCCCAACCAAAAGTAACTGTTTTGGGTTCTTAGATAAATGGTGCAGTACCATGAAACGAGGACTCATTTCTGTGGAGGAGGTGAGTAAGGAGAGAGATTTGGTCTTCAAGTGAGGTGTGTAACTCTGTGAATGGGAATGGTAGTTCTGTGACAAGTGACACTTAGGGGGAGACTATTCTAAGTGAGTGGAGGAAAAGGTGACGCCTTTTATAGAGGGAGAGAGATATGGGTTGACTATGTGGGTTAAATTACATGGGCCGGCCATGATTCGGATCCAGTCATCATGTTGCCCCTCTTAACATGACAATGTCATGTTCGTTCTCATTAAAAAATCTCAATAGCATAGTTTTTCTTTTCTTTCTTTTCCCCTTTCTCTCCCACGATGCAGTCGTCTTCCTTTCACTTTCTCCATGGATTCTTCTTCCGAAATTTTTTTTTTTATCAACAGAACTCAAAATCAAAAAGAAAAGGAAAACTGAAAATTTGTGAGAGAAAATCAACAAAATGCCATTGATTTTGTACTAACAAAACGCAAAATCCTGCAACACAGAACTAACATAAAAAAGAAAAAAATTCTACCACATTGTTGGCTTGCGTGGCATTAGTGGGTCATCCAAAAGTTGCCGAATAAAGTTTGGTTCGATATTTCTAGTAGCATCATAGGAGTTGATGGTGCCGGAGCAGAAGAAACCGGTGACGGTGGCAATAAGGTTGGAGAAATTTAGTCCAAAAAAGGTCGAGTGGTCAAAGAGGTTGGATGGCTCATGAGAAAGAGGAGATCCAAGAGAACAAACTAAGTGATGAGTTTAGTTTAGTACTGAATGATGGTGCTCCATGAAAAAAAAAATCAGATGAAGAATCAATGGGAAAATCTCTGTTTGCATTGGAGAACTAGTTCTTATAATGAACTGAATTCTATTTTAGTATCAAAAGATTTCAAAATTCCTATTCACCCCTCTCTAGAAGTAGTTTCTGTAATCTTCATTCATTCTTTGTAAGTTAAGGAAATATATTCTTTGAAGATTTCAGGCAACAACACAAACACATTGAAGCAGAAGAGAAAATGAATAAGTCAAGGAAACAATAGTCTTCATTCTTTATAATTTAGTTTTTGTTTCACACTTACTAATATAGATGAAATAGAATTTTTGAGGGTTTAATATTTTCTTGTGAAGATTCTAATTCTGAGAAATACACTTGGAGGTGAAATTATGACATTAATCCTTATGGAGATGGAACCGCGCGTTTATGTCCCCAACCAAAAGTAACTGTTTTGGGTTCTTAGATAAATGGTGCAGTACCATGAAACGAGGACTCATTTCTGTGGAGGAGGTGAGTAAGGAGAGAGATTTGGTCTTCAAGTGAGGTGTGTAACTCTGTGAATGGGAATGGTAGTTCTGTGACAAGTGACACTTAGGGGGAGACTATTCTAAGTGAGTGGAGGAAAAGGTGACGCCTTTTATAGAGGGAGAGAGATATGGGTTGACTATGTGGGTTAAATTACATGGGCCGGCCATGATTCGGATCCAGTCATCATGTTGCCGCTCTTAACATGACAATGTCATGTTAATTAAATCTTAATCATTCATTCTCATTAAAAAATCTCAATAGCATAGTTTTTCTTTTCTCTCTTTTCCCCTTTCTCTCCCACGATGCAGTTGTCTTCCTTTCACTTTCTCCATGGATTCTTCTTCCAAATTTTTTTTTTTTTATCAACAGAACTCAAAATCAAAAAGAAAAGGAAAACTGAAAATTTGTGAGAGAAAATCAACAAAATGCCATTGATTTTGTACTAACAAAACCCAAAATCCTGCAACACAGAACTAACATAAAAAAGAAAAAAATTCTACCACATTGTTGGCTTGCGTGGCATTAGTGGCTCATGAGAAAGAGGAGATCCAAGAGAACAAACTAAGTGATGAGTTTAGTTTAGTACTGAATGATGGTGCTCCATAAAAAAAAAATCAGATGAAGAATCAATGGGAAAGGTGAACAAGGAAGATGAATGCTCACAAGAATAGAAGGAAGATGAATGCTCACAAGAATAGAGAATGGTGACGTGACATTTTCTATGTCATTGAGATATTTTTAATGAGGGAAAACGGTCAAGATTTTACTAACATGATAATGTCATGTTAAGGGGCAACATGATTAGATCCGAATCCAGCCAGTTGCAAGAAATATTCTTAACACAGCCCATTTTTATGGGTTTTATGCAATATGTAAAAGTAATGTGTGCCTGAAGTATATGTCCCTCTTTTGTTACCTCCAAATTTAAGGTAGAACTATCTCATATGTATCCCGAATTAGTGTGTAGTAGTACTAAAACTCAATACAGCCTCTTGGTTCAAGAATGTAGATCTTTGAGACCTTTGACTATGAGAAAATTAAAAGAGCATTGGAGAGTAAGAAGGATTTTTTTTTAAAAAAAAAACACTATGCAAGTAGCATATGAAGAGAAATATAAGCGGTTACTGACCCACTTTTTTTTTTTTTTTTTTTTTTTTTTTTTTTTTTTTTTTTTTTTTTTTTTTTTNTCGAACACATAAAAGTATCTTAATTTAACTAGATTAATTAGGGATTCAAATTTCCTTACCATCGTGTAAAAAAATTACAACCACAAAAAAAAAAACTTAATCCTCCTTAAAAAAAGTAGATTTATTTTTTAAAAAGAAAAAAGTAACAAATGTATGAGACTTGAGAGTATTATGCTGTGCTTTTATGCCATTTTTAGGTGACGTAGGTTACAACCAAAAGGAGACATTATGTTTATCTAATGGTTAGGGGTTTATAGTTTGTAAGATATCAAGGATTCAAATTTTCGTATTGTCATGTAAAAAAATATTCAATAGAATTTTTTTGTCTTCAACTTCAAGTTCTAATCAAACAAGTTGTATGAGCTTTAAAGTCGGCCCTAATCCCTACTTATTCAACATTAGAAAAGCAAAGTCTTTAAGATTCTTCAAGACTATAGTTAGCTGAAACGAGGGGAAAAAAAAAGTGAACTGCTCATGGCAAGTTGTGTGTCATTTTATGAAATTGATTATCTCTTTCTCTCCTCGACTTTCTTCTTGCTTTTATTTCTGCTAGTGCATGTATCACATGGACACATCATATTCTATGCAGCATATCCTCGTTGAACATGCCACGTGACATACGTATCTATTGTACTTTTTAACTTATTTAAGTGACCTAGTCAATCCTTTTTTTATTCTTTTAAAGGTTCAAAACAATGTTCTAAAAGCTAGATCAAAGAGTGATTAAAACAAAATGTTGGGTTATGAGCCGCTGTTCATTTGCAACGGATAATACTAGCTGCTCGAATCAAAAGACATCATCATATAACTACAAACAATTAATCATTTTCATGTAAAAAAACAATTAATCATTTTTACAGAAAACATTTATTAGGTAAGTTTGAGAACCGATGGCCTGAGAAGGCTGCCATTATACGGCATTTGTGCAGTAAATGCCATCGCTGAATTCTTGCCAATTTGCATGGAGAGTCATAAAAGAGCAGCCAAGTAAGCCAGCCGAAAACACGTTAATTTGAAGTCAAAAAAATGGTGGCTGCACATTCTTTTCAGCCGGAAAGCATTTAAGGGCCTTGATAAAAAAAAATAAAAAAATTCACGCCACAGCCGTCCACTTAATTTGACTTGAATTTTATAAGCTACAACAATTAGGGAACTTTTTAGATGTCTTTAAATACCAATTAAGTCCAAGAAATTTACTTATATATCGCCATGTTTAAATAATTTGTTTAGTAGACAAAGCTATTTGTGCAATAGGTATGGTAGACAGAGCTTTTTGTTTAAGTATTATATTCATTTTGACTGTCTAATTTTATCTTTTACTTTGTCCCCCTTCCCCAAACAAAGAACTTTCAGTCACCACGAGTGACAACTTTTCACCTGTTTAGCTCACATATTTTATTCTTTATATATATATTTTGACTTAATTATGTTCTAAGTCTTTATAATTTTAATGAATAATTTAATTATGCTTTAAGTCCTTATAATTAATTTTAGCAAAAATTTAAGTAGGATGATCTGTTTGCCCAATTATCATGCCCTTCATAGATATTTCATAAATGCTTGAGTGGAATGTTTTCTGCTTCCATGTCTAACATATTCACAAAAATTAGGTCAAAATAAAGGTAAGGGATTGAAAAAAAATACTACTTTTGACAAGAATTTTTGAACAATTGTTAGATACCGAAGCAAAAATTATTAAATATATGAGTATTTCATTTGAGAGTCTTGATAATCAGGTTAACATGGGTACAATTTTTAAAATTTAGAGAAATTTCATTTGAGAGTCTTGATAATCAGGTTACCATGGGTACAATTTTTAAAATTTAGAGATTTATTTGAGAAAATTTAGATATTAAGATTCAAATTGAAAAAATAAACTTTAATTTAGAGACTAAAATGATAATTTTTCATATTTTATTCTCCATTTTTAGTTCAAATCAGTGAAAAAAAAAATGTAACAAAATGGCAGTGTAGCTCTCTTGACTATCCACAAAATGATAATTTCTCTTATTTTATTCTCCATTTTTAGTTTATATCAGTGAAAGAAAAATATGATTTGAAATGGCAGTGTTACTTTGTTTACAAAATGACAAAAATGTGACAATACGGCAAGTTTTTAACTATTGGGATCCAATCGCTCAAAACAAAATTGAACCAAACTCATGAATTATTAAATCAGTGAGAGAACAACGTGAAAAAATGGCAGTGTAGCTTTGTTGACTATCCACCAACCTCTACTGAAAACATTACTGTCACATATTTCATTATAAATTATTAAATTATCGAAGAAAATTCTATACTATTAAATAGTCTTGACCCATAGAACGCCCTTATTATAAAATGGCAGCGTAGCTTTCTTGACTATCCACAAATTATTTGAAATGTTTGAGTGGAATCCATGTCTAACATATTCACAAAAAAGTAGGTCAACATAAAGGTAAGGGATTCAAAGAAAAAAAAAAAATACTACTCTTGACAAGATTTTTGGAGCAATTGTTAGATAAAGGAAAAATTATTAAATATATAAGTATTTCATTAGGCTAGATGCCTAACATATTTGAGACTAGTTTTGATAATCAGGTTAACATAGATACACCAAGTGAAAATTAGTCTCAAATCAAAGATGTAGGAATCACCTCGTGACAAATAAAAAAAAAAAAAGTTAACATAGGTACAATTTTTAAAATTTAGAGATTCTTTTGAGAAATTTTAGATATTGAGATCCAATTGAGATAGTACTTGACTTTTAAAAACCAAAATGATAATTTCTCTTATTTTATTCTTCATTTCTAGTTTAAATGAGTGAAAGAAAAATATTATGAAATGGCAAGTGTTACATTTTTTTACTAATCAAGCTTTTAATAAGGCAAGTTTTTAAGTATGGGGCCGTACGTTTAAAATAGTCCAATCGCTGAAAACTATTGAATCGATGAAAGAAAATGAGACAAAATGGCTGACAAAATGGTAGTGTAGCTTTCTTGACTATCTACAAACGTGTTTATAACTCTAACTTTCCTACTGAAAACGGCACTGCTAACACATTTTCTTATCAATTAGTAAATTATCGAAGAAAATTCTATACTATTAAATTGGTAGACAATTTTGTCGTGAATATGCGTCATTTGAATCATTGATGCTTTATTAAAAGTGTGTGACCCATAGAACACTTTTGAATCAAATCATCCTTTCCAGAAAAATTAGATCTCCTTCCCTTGGTGCCATGGAAGTCCAATCCTCCGTCTTTGTAATAGCCTTCTTCCTCTTCTTCTTACTGCTTTGGCTTACAAAGAGTTCCAAGAAAAAAACCAATGTGGTACACAAACTACCCCCTGGACCATGGAAGCTACCTCTCATTGGGAACCTGCATCAACTAGCCCTAGCAGGCTCACTTCCACACCATGCCCTCCACAAACTTGCCAAAAAATATGGACCACTTATGCACCTTCAACTAGGTGAAATGTCTGAAGTGGTTGTGTCTTCCCCAAAGTTGGCCAAGGAGATAATGAAGACCCATGATCTTGCTTTTGTGGATAGGCCAAGGTTTCAAGCTACAAAGATTGTGGCCTATGGACCAACAAATATTGTTTTCTCTCCATATGGTGACTATTGGAGACAAATGAGGAAAATATTGATTTTGGACTTTCTAAGTTCCAAGAGGGTTCAATCTTTCTCCTCTATTAGAGAAGATGAAGCAGCAAAGCTCATAGAATCCATTCAGTCATCGTCAGGTTCACCTGTTAACCTTACTAAGATATTTTACTCTTTGATAAGTACCTGTGTTTCTAGAGAAGCATTTGGTGACAACTTCAGTGAAAAGGACGAATTCTTTTCCTTGGTCAAGAAAGCAGTACAGCTGGCGGTAGGGTTTGATTTGGCCGATTTGTTTCCATCACTGAAATCTATTGGATTCATGACTGGATTCAAATCCAAATTGGAGAAGCTACACAGGCAGATTGACAAGATCCTAGAAAAGATTATCAATGAGCATCAAGAAAAGCAGAGGAGAAGAACAGAACAAGGCAGTGGTGAAGCAGGAGAGGAAAATATTGTTGAAGTTTATTTACGACTTCAGCAAAGTGGCACCCTAGAGATCCCAATTACAACTACCAACGTTAAAGCAATGATATGGGTTAGTAGTTCTGCCTCAAAGTTTATCTAGTCTTTTTTTCTTACATAACACATAAAGGTTTGAACTCTTAACTTCCTACAAATTAACTATCTAAACCTTTATCATTAGATCACACCTGTAGCTTAAAGTTATCTATTCTAAACATCTGGCTGAGAGCTACACAAAATCCCATTTCAATCTTAATGACTTTCCTTATGTGTGTGTCACAATCAAAGGAGTAGGTTTTCTTTTAGGAGTTTTTTAGTATATATGTCAATCCATAATGAGTTTTAGAGATTCTAATTTGGGAAATTTTAAACATTGTTTCCAAACATATTGAATGTTTAAGATTAGCCAAACAAAAGCATAACCTTCCTTAAATATATTTTGAGCTTTCAAAAACTACAGTGATGGTCAAACACGCACTTAATTAGTACATGTATGATTTAGAATAAGAAGCTCCCATACTTACTTTTCCCTTTATATGGTATCATTTTTTTCTACTACAATCATTATAGTGTTGTAATGAAAACTTACTT
>QAOA01002523.1:0-107877 GCA_003255065.1 Cercis canadensis
TATTCTTATATAATTCTTCATACATTATTTTTTATGATATAGTTACAGTGTACAGTCAAGATTTGTTGAAAGAAAAATTCATGTGGGTCAATGTAGAATGTTTATTAAATCTCTAAATTGTATAATTGTATAAATATAAGAATGGTGTAAAAAAAAATTGATGTGAAAGCATCTACTTACCACAATAGTAATTATAGTTGCATTCTTTTTCCCTGTGCAAATTGGCATATAACTGTAGGGTATTTAATTACTTAAGAAAAGAAAAGAAAACCCATTGTAGGGTATTTCGTGGCTAGGTGACTTCATTAATTGGTTTGATCAATCTGAACTTTAATGGTGATATTTATATGAATACGTAAAAAACTATGCTACTAATTCTGCCCTAATCATATGAATAAACACAACACAATTGATTTAGAAGTTTTTTAGAAAGGTTTAGATTTTCTCATATCCTTAATTTCTAGCTCTATATATTTATCAAAAATAAAATATGCCTTAATCTTTTTAAGAGTTGGAACCGGCTACCAACAGGGAAATAAAAAAGAAAATTCAATGAGAACTGAGAAGACAATTTTTAAAGCTTACAGATAATGACATAAATGATTTTTTAATTACCTTTTTTTTTGTGCCTATTGATAAATAGCGACCATAATTGTAATTGAAAAATTTTGAATTAGAAAAGAAATTGTGAAAATTAGTCTTATAATTGAGAGTATGCTCTACTGAGTTAGATTGTTTTCTCAAATAATTTTTTAATTATGTTGATAGTTTTTTCTTTGTTATAATAATAGTGTTACTATTACGTTAGTTTAGTTAATGAATAGTCACCTCACCGTATGTGTTGATGAGATATAAAATTGCTACTTGCTAGTCATCGGCTCACCGCGTTAGGTGTGAAAACGATACACACATACACATATATTCGAATCTCCGAGCATTTATGACTAAAAAGTCTAATTAATTAGTTAACGACATTCTAGATTGGCCTAAGACAAATCAAATCCCATTCAGTGTGAAATATTATTATATATATATTGTCTTCAATACTTTTATCATATCATTATTGGCTTTTGATGTAAAAATTAATAAGAACGTTAATACTGAAGACTTAAGCCTCCTCTAGACATTTCCTCAATTTGTTTAGCTGACTGTATGGGTGTTTGCTTTGTTAGGAGTTAGTTTTTCTTCTTTATTCAAAAAAAAAAAAAATTCAAAGTTAATATTGCATATAGATAGGCAAAAATACCCAGACTCTTGTCCCCATATTTTGACAGATGTGAAGACACTCATCCAGATTCTTATGCTTGTTTTACCTTTCAAAGTCCTGATACACTTCAATTAGCTATTTTGCAGTGAATCCCTAAGAAATTAGATTTGAATGAGAATTACAACTTGGTATATTAAACATTTTTGAGAATTATTATATATTGCAGCCAAATTTGGTATATATAATTATCTATTTAGTTGGCTTAATTGGTAGAATTGAGCTACATAAGGTCTTTAGTTCAAATTTTATTGGTCATTGTTTGTTGATAGGATCCACTAATTGTAGTGTGTCCCATCCCATCTTAGAGCTAGAGCAACCTATCCGCTTCCTAAATTTTTGATTATAAAAATAATCTACTTAGCTAATTAATCATACATTAAACTATTATCAATTTAACAAAAGCATCCCAACAAAAAATTCGGCATTGTTTGGTTTTGTTTTTTATAAAACATTTTCACATTATCTTTTAGTCAAATACCAAACCCAAACACGAGGATAGGGTCTGCAACACCCGGCTTGCAAATTAGAGTTGATAGTTCAAAGTGCCAATAATACGTTTCATGGTAAAATAGCTTCCTGAAATTTTATTTTTTAGCCTTCTCATGGTCAAAAACCGTGAGGATCATTGGCACCTTTTATCTCGCCACATTTTTCATAGAATTTTTCACAATTTTTACAATTTTTTTTTTCTCATGTCTTTTTTTCCGTGAAAAAATACTGCAAAAAATAAGTTAAAATTTGAACCCGTAAAAAAATTGTGAGAAAACCGTGAAAAATTCTCAAATAATAATGTTCCATGAAAAATTTGTCAGAACTTGACTATTTTCTTATAGTGTTATGGTGCTGTGGCAAATGATATATAAGACAGCTCCGGGGTATAGGATGAGATGTCTATTTGAAGCACGTTTGAGCAACCAAGATGCTAATTTAATTGATGGCCAAGATAGGCTTCAACGGAGAGGATTGGCTCAAGCCATATGCTGTTTTCATTTTGTGTTGTTTGTTGTCTTGGTGATAAGCTGCAAGTCTGTTTTGTTAGGACTTTCGCTCTGTTTTCCTTCTTTGTCTACCCAATAAAAATAAGTTAATTGTGCTCCTCACCTTGTTGTTTTGCATTAAAAGCCCTCGGGAGATTGTGGGAAGAATTTTTTTTGAATTCTTTAAACCCATTAGATAAGCCTATTTGGGCTTGAACTCTTCTAACTGCGTTCCAATTGTACAATGAAAAACGAAAAATTGTTGAAGCCGTTAGGTATAGTTCAAAAAAATTATAACCAGAGAGAGTCATGTGAAATGGTGTGGGTTTTTTTTTTAAAAGAACTTATTGTTAATTCTTGATATTAGAAAGTCATGTCCATATCACATGTGCCTTAAATTAGCTAATTTAAATTGAAATATTAATTTTATTGCCACTGTTAGGTTTTAAATGGCGAACTGATAGGAAGACCAAATTTACAAATTTTTTGAATATAGAAAAATCAAATCATTCATTTTTTTGAATATAAGAGGTTCAAAATTATAATTAAGCTTAATAATAACAATTAAGAACAACTACTTCTCTTTGTCTTTGTGCTAATCCCACTGGAAGTTGGTCAGAGAAATGGACGCAAACTGTCAGAACTAGGAATCAATGGTAGTTAATTATTTGCGAATAATTGGTAAGTGAGCTCAATGAACAAAATAATGAAGGGAAAAAAAAATGAGAAGTGGGGATACCACATTCATGTGATTTTGAAGCCCCGGAACTCACCACATGACAAAGTCATACGCGTTTTAGGGAACAACGACAGCAGACGTGGAGTTGATTAATTACTAATTATTTACTTAATTCATGTCTTTGTTACAACCTTTTCTTTTTTATTTGTTGTTACAGGACAGGGTCCTTAATTACCAGGCTAGTTCCTAATCTTGTTTATGTTCTTTGTATTGTCTATTAAAATTACAAGTCAACACAAACGACCCAAAGTCTTTCATGAATCATTGTAAATCTTGCTAAATTGGATCAAGAATTGAAGCAAAATGTGAGCTGAGCCCAAGTCAACCCTCAACATCTATAAATAAATCACATGTTGCTTCCTTATTCCCTTCCAAAGAGCTTGCAAGCTTTTGCTTTCCATCTACCCTCTCCAACTTCCTCAGTTACCGGTGTCAAATCCATATAATACTTTGAAGGTCTTGAATCACTAGAGTTCATTCGGAGGCCTAGGACGCCAAGGACAGCAAGCAATTAATTCTGCTTATTCTCACTGTTTTGAAGAACAACGATATCAGGTACGCCATTTTCTACGTTTGTAGTTTGAGATTAAGAAGTATTAGGCAATGTTGTGTTATAAATTTGTTTGATTTGAAAGACACCAAGAAATGAAAACTGCTCAATGAGAGATGGAAAAGAGGGTGTCATAAGGGTGGAAAAACAGTAAGTCATCTTGAAAGAATAAGAAAAATATGAGAGGAATGAATGAGAACAATTGAACTTTGAACATAACAAAATGACCAATCTCTCTAGAAACTGATAGAAACTTAATTGTCTATAATGTTATTAAATGATATTCTTTTTCAAGTTACTATCTCAATGCCCTAGCAAAGGGTGAATTGGTAACTTCTTTATTATCAATCCTTCATTTTTTTTTAATCAGCAACATCATCGTTGTTGATAGATTTTTTTTTTTTCTTCACTGGAATACGATGACTTCGATTGCTCCGCCTTTGGAAAGTCTGATAAGTAACACTGCCGGCCGAAAACATGTTTTTCATACTATGTCAGATTCTAAAAAAAATTCTTACAGATCATTATTATGTTGTGAAGGTGTGTGTACTATTCAGTATGATTTGCTGAGCTAGGTGAGGTAAAGAACAAAGAGAAGGAAAATATTGGAAGCTTGCACTTTATTGCTGTATGTGTGAGTATATATATACGGTTACAAAGAGATTCAAAATAAATCAAAATTGAGAAACCCTAATGCTGTTTACAACAACTTCTTAGGAGTTTGTTGTTTTTGATTCTCCATCAGGTGAAACGTTTGAGTTTAAAGTGATTGAGAAGAAGCAGCCTTCCCTTTAGGAGCCCTTTCTTTTGCAAAAACTGTGCATCTGATTGAGATTCTGACATGTCCAGAAGCTTACATTTTCAAGATTCAAATCATGTAAGAAAAGTAGTGAATTGCTTCCTAAGCATAGTAGATAATTAGAAGTCGTGATTAGATATTAGTCAAGAATACAGAATATTATGGTTCAGTAGATTTTATGACATTTCTGTGTCAATTACACAACTGGATGGTGCCCCTTTGGTTGGATCCTTTAATCCCATTATCTCTTTAATTTCTTATTTGGTGGTTGGTTTGTTTCTCAATATGATTTTGGCATATATTGAGCTTAGGTGGTTTCACTTTTTATTTTTTATTTTTATGGAAATTGTTTCTAAGATAAGGTTTTGCAAATATCATTTCTCAAGAAAATCAATATTTGTGTTTGAGTAACCTTATCTTGGACAATTTTAATCCCAATTGGCTGTCAGAGACGCTAGATCCAAACATAATATAATTTGTATTGACCAAGACTAAAACTTAGGTCCTATTGACTGTATTATCACTAGAAAAATGTCTGGGCCAACTAGCAAATCTCTTATCAATAATCCAATTGAGTTTTTAAATCAATGGAACTCAATAATGTGTGCGTGTGTATGCGTTCACATTAAACCATTACATGGACACTTATATTATTTTGTTTGACTTCCATTACAGCTATTGTAAATCAAATGAAGCTTGATCTTTCTGATACTTTTTTTTTTTTAATTTTTTATTTGAACCATAAGTTATATTGAGTTTCAAATTCTATTAGAGATATAAATTTAATTAGTTTTGAATTTTCTCTTGGGCGTGCTTGAAGATGTTTTCTAAACTATTATATATTTTCGGGTTATTTGGTATAATCGGGAAAAATATTATTCCAAATATTATTCAGTTAAATAGCTTTTACAAAAAAATAAAAAATGACCAATATTTCATAAGAAGAAACAACAAAGAATATACTTTTATCCCAAATTTTTAAGTAGCCTTAGTCTACAATTAAAATTTTTGTGAACTATGTCAATTAAAGACTGATGAGTGATGCCTCGTTAGTAAAGTATTATACAGTATATTTCTATAATTGCAGAATAGAGACTAATAGGACATCACTAAAATATTTACAAGATCCTGCTAGAACTTGTCCTATTAGTCCAACTTGTACAAGTATATATATGCATTGTAGTTTGGTGTCACTCCAGTATGCATTGTCTTACTAAGTGCACCAAATAATTTTTCTTTGTATTGACGCGAGATGGGATTTTTTCTTGGACTGATAATATTTTTCTACCCGAAACAACCAAAAATATGGACTCCGCTGGTGAACTTATTTGAGGAACTTACCCATTGCAAAGACTCTTATTAGTTGACACTTTCTCTACACATTTCATGCAGCTTACAGCATTCCATGGATATAGAAGACATAAAGATGATATATACAGGACTCATACTTCGCGGTTTGATCTCCTTGAGCATATTGGCACAAATCATTCTCTTTTTTTGGATCTTTTTCCGCAAGGGAAATCCCATAGGATCTATAAAAAGAATCCTCTGGCTTGGCGTACATCTAGTGGCTGATTCTATTGCAGCACTCTCTCTGGGAAATATCTTCCAAACCAGTATGACTCCAGGTCCCCAGGCAAGTGTGAATCACCAAATCAACTCATTGGCCCTTTGGGCAACTTTTATTCTTTTGCACCTCGGTGGACACAATACAATTACTGCCTTCACTTTGGAGGACAACCAGTTTTGGTGGATTCATTTGCTCAAATTCTTAGTCTATGTGGGGATAACAATTGTCATTTTCTTGCTGTCATACCTAGAAGGAGGAATTAGTTATTGTGTCCTAATCTTGCTTGTTGCGGGTATTTTAAAATCTTGTGAGCGTGTTTTAGCAATCAATCGTGGGAGCATACGCAGACTAATGCGATCAGCTCGAAAAAACTCAGATGCTAGTCCATGCTGTTTCCATGTCAATGAAAGAGATATAGAAGAAGGTGGGGAGCAGGGACCTCAGCCAGAAGAATTGCAATTGCACACTGATGCCAACATAAAGGCATTGTGCGACGCCTATAAATGTTTTGGAAGGCACAAAGACATCTACATCGACCACGTAATTACCTGTGCAGATGTGAATGGATTCAGGGACAAAACCATCGAAGATTCCATTAAGTTGCTGGAAATGGAGCTCGGTTTTGCCTATTACATGTTCTACAGCAAGAGCGTTGTAATTGACAAGTTCTGGGGTGGAATAAGTTGGATCTTTCGAGTGACAGGCTTTGCTTTGATTATTACTGCAGGTATTTTGTTTGTCAGTGTTGACAGGCACCAACTTTTGGAGATTGATCCAGTTATTACTATTACTTTGCTGTCAAAGGCGGTAACCCTAGAATGTGTAAGTTTTTTTGTTTCTCTCTTGTCAAATCATACACTTGTGAACATTGGACATCGACCTGGATGGATATGGAGAAAGCTTGTGTCCATGATTTTAGCTTGTCAGAATTATCTAGAAAGTAGAACTGGACCTTGCACTAAAGTTGGACAATTCAACTTGCTTTCATACAGCTCCACTGACCGCAAATCTTGGAATTTTATCAAGTACTTTCTCGAGCAATTTGATGTCAAGGAGTTTAGTGACAACTACAGGTACAATAAGCATGTTTCATTGGATGTTAACCAGAGAACCCTCCTTTTCGAACAGGTGAGGTCAATGTCAACAAACACACAGCAGGGACAAGATAGAAGTAGGACAGTTGCAGATGTCAAACCTACTCCTATAGGCTATCACATAATCGAACAACTAATCACAGGAAACCCTGCTGGTTCGGTTGAAGGCCGTGAGGTTTTGATTCAAAGCCGTGAAAGAAGTTTTGAAGAGCGTCTTCTAATTTACCATGTAGCTACAGAATTATATTACGACAACATGACAAATCATCCAGAACAGGAGAATCCAGCAGAACAAGGAAATGGGAACCCATCAGAACAGAAGAATCCTACAGAACAGGGAAATGAGATTCAATCAGAAGAGGGAAATCCTTCAAGACAAGAGAACTCATCACCAGAACAGGGAAATCTTTCTGTACAAGACATGAAGTATCTGAAAGCAACTAAGATCCTGTCTGATTACATGATGTACCTGCTTGTGGTGCATCCTTCTCTATTATCGCCGGTGTTGACGCCTGAACTGAGGAGCTACCGAGATACTCGTGCCGCAGCACTGAGGTTTTTCCAGGAGCACTCCAGCCTAACTGTGGAGGATCCATATGAAACAATGATGGCTCACTATGATAGGTTTTCTCGAAGGGAGACTGAAAATTATAAAAACTCTGTGGTTCAAGATGGAATAAAGGTGGCACGTTATCTCATATCCAAAAGAAACGATGATACTGGGAGGCTATTGTGCCAACTATGGCTTGAGATGCTGTGCTTTGCTGCCTCTCAATGTACGGGCCAAAGCCATGCCAAGCAGCTCGGTAAAGGAAGAGAACTTTTCACCATCATTTGGCTCTATATGATTCATTTAGGTATGAGCTATGAGTACGTCGTGCAAAAAGCTGGAAAAATATTTTTTGTCACCGAAAACCTGTCAGCTACGGCTCCACAACAATGAGCATTCACATCAAGAGCAGTTAGAAGAGGTATAACCATAACAATACTAGCACTGCGACATCCTGATATATAGCACAGTGAAGCATATTTACCAGATTAACTATACCTCCTGCAGGTACAGAAGTTTTGATCGTGGTACGGTTACAGAATTCGTGGTACATACATATGTACACGTGTATGTGTGTGTGAGCCCACATACAGTGTTCTTTTCCAAGTACCCATGAATCTGGTAACTATGCAATGAACTTCCATTTTAGTGTTATGGTACCATCTTGTAACTATGAGTGATGACATTTTTTGGGATTATGAAACTTCAGCAACCACTGTCTGTAAACGGTGAACTCTTTCTTCTTATAGAGCATGTGTTACATGATGTATATGTAACAATACTGGGTTTGATCATAACTATTTATCCAAGTTGTGTTTTACCCAAAAACATTACCAAATTAATTCTGATTTCCTAAGATGAGATATTGAGTTAATTTCATTTATATAAACTTCAAGGACCATATTAGGAAACGAATATTAATTCTCTACCTCAGTTAATAATTAAAATAAATCCGTTCACATGTAAATTTTATGTTTGAATTCATCCTTAAGGGTTATGGCAGGGTTTGGGATAATATGTTTGGGAGGCCAAATTCCTGACATGGGAATTCTCAAGTTTTGATAGAATACAGCCAATCAGGTAGGATTAAGCAAACGAGAGGGGGTGAACTGGTTGAGTTCGAAAATTCAGATTTTAGCCTTTTGAAACAAGTTCTCAAATTGAGTTAAAATTTTGTTCACAAAGGCTATCCAGTTAACTAAGGTTTAGTTTATAGAGAAAAATAAATAAATGGAAACAAGTATAACTGTATTGATGTGTGTAACTGTATTTATAAGGTTACAAAAGAGTCTAACTAAATAAAAGATATCTAAAGAATAAACCTAGATAAATAATGAATTAAATATAGTGTAACAATCGTAGTTCTATTATACTAGTATGTTTAGTATAACAGTCCTAATGGGTATAACATTCCTAGTGGGTTTGGAAACCCTAGCTGAAACCCTAGATAAGGTTTTCTCTATCACGCCCCCGCAAGATGTTGGATCCATCAAGAATGCCAATCTTCTCAAAGATGAGTGAATACAGACAAAGGCAATGGCTTGGTGAGAATGTAAGCAAGTTGGTCCTTTGTAGAAACATGAGACACTTGGAGTTGATTAGCTTGAACTTTCTCCCTTACAAAGTGATAATCCAATGAGATGTGTTTCATACGAGAGTGAAAGACCGGATTGGCACACATGTAAGTAACTCCAATATTATCATAGTAGATCATAGGCGTTTTAGTGAGTGTGATACCAAGTTCCTTGAGCAGATTTGTTAACCAAGCAAGTTCATAAGTGGTGTAGGCTATAAAACAATATTCTGCTTCAGTGCTAGAGCGGGCTACATTGCATTACTTTTTTTAGGACCAAGAGAGGGCATTGGTGCTCATGAACACTATGTGAGCTTAGGTTGAGGTGCGATAATTTGTATTACCAGCCCAATCAGCATCTAAGTAGGCAAATAGTTGAAGAGGACTATTGCCTTTCAAGTGAAGACCAAAGTACACTATTGTTTTGAGATACCAGAGCACTCTTTTCAAGGCAGTAAGATGCGTAACATTGGACTTGTACATGAATTGGGACAATTTGTTGACTGCATAGCCAATGTTAGGACGGGTTAAAGAGAGATATTGCCATGCTCCAATGAGACTTCTGTATTTTGTAGGATCCGTAGATGGAGATCCATCATTAAGACTCAAGGAAAGAGATGTAGACATAGGGGAATTGACCCCTTTCGCTTTAGACATCTTTGATCTTTCAAGTAGATATGTGATATATTTGTGCTAAGATAGAAAGATGCCATTTTCTTCAGGAAGGAACTCGACACCAAGAAAATAGATGGGATGCCGAGATCCTTGAGAGATAATCTAGTAGCTAGCTGCTTGCAAAATTGAGATAAAAATCCAACAGAGTTACCAATGAGCAATAAATCATCTACACAAATGAGAAAGTAAGCAACAATACCATATTTATTGTAGATAAATAAGGAGCCAGCAGATAAAGGCTTGATAAATCCAACAGAAAGAAGAAACTGAGCCAATTCATAGTGCCAAGCTCATGGAGCTTGGTTAAGGCCATAAATGGCTTTATGCAACTTACACACATGGGATGGTTAGGACAGATCAACATGCCCTAGAGGTTGGACCATGTAGACTTCATCTTCAAGAGTGCCTTGTAAAAAGGCATTATTGACATCCATATGCTTAAGGGACCACTGGCTGTGAAGTGCAATGGAGATAACAACCTTGATAGTTTGTGGTTTAACAACAAGACTGAAAGTCTCTTTGTAATCAATGTGAGGGCGTTGAGAATAGCCCTTGGCAACTAGGCGAGCTTTGTACCTATCAATGGTGCCATCTGGTTTTCGTTTAACACGGTAAACCCACTTACAACCAATGACATTGGCAATGAGAGGGGAGAAACAAGAGACCATTTACCATTTGTGAGCAATGCATCAAATTCATAGGACATAGCAAGGTGCCACTCATGGTATTGAAGGGCTTGAGAGAGACAGGTAGGCTCTAAGGAAGTAGGAAGAGGATATTTGGTTACTTAAAGGTTGAAGAGTTTTTTTGGTTTGTGAATATTGTTGTAGAAGTGAGTACCTATTTTCTTTGAAGGAAGGGGAGGTAATTTGGCTAGAAAGGGAGAATAGGGTAAGAGGGCAAAAATTGGAGAGGAGAAAAAGGTAGTGTTAAGGTTGGTGAAAGGGGCAGCTAGAGGCTGCGTTTGGGATTTTGTGGACACATTGGCGGTGAGAAGTGAGTAAGACTAGTGGACTCTAATTTGAGAGTGTATTGTTCAAAGTCCACCAGTTTTTTCCTAAGTTCAAGGAATGTAATAAGATTGTCTCGGGATCTAAGAGAGCTAGAAATGGCATTATAATTAGGACCAAGCTCATTGAGGGCATAGATGATTAGGTCAAGGTAATCAACAGGGTGAGAAATGATGGCAATTTCATCATAAAGGTTTTTTATCTGTTGTAGATATGTGCTTGCACAGAGAGAGAGCCACAAGTGATGGTGGAAAGTTTGGCTTTGAGAGACATAAGCCAAGATCTAGACTTGCAAGCAAGGAGGGTTTTAAGGTTATCTCAAGCTTCCTGGGCATTGGAAGGCTTGCCAAGAAGATTAAGAACATCAGGCTCAAGAGATGAGGTAATAGCATGGAGCATAAGTTTATCTTGATGGGTCCAAAGAGTGAAGGCGAGATTAGGCACAGTGGTGTCGTTGGTAGTGATGGTAGGAGGAGGACAAGGTTGGGAGCTATCTATGAATGGCATTAAGCCATGGCCTTGAAAAAGGGTGTCAACTAAGGTACACAAGGAAGAGTAGTTGTTGTGATTAAGCTCGATGGGGACATGGGTGGAGGTGAAGGAAATAAGGAGGGAAGAAGGTTGTGTTTATGTGAAGCGATGGTGATAGGTGGCAGGGAAAAAGAGAAGGATGAGTTGAAGGCCATGGGAAGAGAAAAAAATGTTGTAGACATTAGGAGAAAGAATGAAAAAGATGGTTGTTAAGCGATAAGCTCTAATACCATATAGAGAAAAATAAAAAGATGAAAAAAAAAGTGTAATTGTATTGATGTGTGTAACTGTATTTATAAGGTTACGAAAGAGTCCAACTAAATAAAGGATAACTAAAGAATAAACCTAGATAAATAATGAATTAAATCTAGTGTAACAGTCCTAGTTCTATTATACTATTATGTCTAGTATACCAGTCCTAGTGGGTTTGAAAACCTTAGCCGAAACCCTAGATAGGGTTTTCTCTATCATAATTGACTCCAACAACAGTTTCGTTTAACTCAAACAAAGAGAAAATTAACTTGAAAAGTGTTTCAGTTAACTTTATTATTATTATACTACGTCACTTGTCTCCAAATTGATCACAAACACTAAACTTAAATTTTTTTTTCAATAAAAAAATTTGTCATATATTTTTTTAGATGAAATATACACCAAAATCAAAATTTAAATGAAATTGTTATTTTTAGGTTAAAATGTGTTCTAAGTTCTTACAGTTTGACTCAATTTGTCAATCAAGTGCATGTAGTATTTTTAATCAATTATGTTCTTTTAACTTTTAATTTGATTCAATTGGGTCTCTACTATAATCCCTAATTATAATGCGTGAGTTATGATTTGGGAGTTTTTTTTATTACATTGGTGCCACATTGGATAAAGCTATTGCCACATAGCCAAGACGTTAGCCACATTATCACTAAACTCATGATGTTATAATTAAGGTTGGTGGCAAGGACTTAATTCAATTAAATTGAAAGTTAAAGGACCCTAATCAGTAAAAAAAAAAAAAAAATACTACAAGGACCTAATTGAAAATTGAGTCAAACTATAAAGACTTGAACACATTTTAATGTTATTTTTAGAGTAAAACCTTTTTTTGGTCCTTTAAAAATTTTCAAAATGTCACTTTAATCCCTCATTTTTTGTTGGTGCCAATTTTGTCCTTCAATTTATGTTTTCGTTGCCAATTTAGTTCTCCATCTGAGTCCGTTAGTGAACTTGGATAGAAATTGCCATGTAGCCAGTTAATTGATGATGTGGCCGTTAAGTGCTGACTGGGCAAGCTGACATGGCATGAGGAGAGCTGCTGGTGTGGCAAGAGGTGAAATCGACACCGTTTTGATTAAAAGAAAAAAAAAATCCCATTAAGCCATATGGTGTTGTTTGCTGAGGACGAAGAAAGAAGACAGCTTCATGAAGATTCTGAACAATGGTTTCTTCTACAAATCCCAAATGTTTAAGATTGGAGAGTTTAGCATAAGCATATATAATCCGAATCTGGAAATGGGTTTATATGTTTCTAAGCATGAGTGGATAGTGTCCAAGAGAGCAAGCTTGAACATGCATATCTAGAAAATAATTCAGATAAGCATGAAAGATAAACAAACTAGAAACTGCAAAGGCAGTGGCTCCATCAATGTGTACTTGCTTGGTAGAAATAGGATGAAGCCAAGTAATATTGTGACTAAAACCTGTTAAACCTATATCATAAATGGATGATGGAGGTTGATCATAGTTATGAAGGCCACGTCAACAACCATGTCAGCAAGTCAAGTCAATGCTAAAGTAAATAGTCAAAGTTAGTTAGAGTTAGTTACTTTGTTAGCTTTGCTTTAGTTATGTAATTCTCTCCTAAGGGTGAGCTGTACATCAGCATTTGCCTACATAATGTATTGGTAGCTTGTAATTAAAGTATTAAGAAATTCATTTGCTCAAGATCTATATTTAGATCTGAAGTTCATCCTCTAAGATTTTCTTTTCTTCTTCTTTAGTTTTCTTTTCTCTGCATAATGGCTTTCTGCAAAATCATCTCTGCATATCACACATGGTGATCACTTTGTGATTGCTTCTCTAGTTTTGATCCTTTGTCAAGCATCTCTCCATTAATCAACGTTCTTCTGGGTATTAAAGCTCTTGTAATGGCGGATCATAGTTCAAGCTTTGTGGAGTCATTTCATGGTTTTGGAAATTCGCAGCTTCTAATGTTTGGTCAATCCTTGACAATCAAGCTTGATCGCAGCAATTATTTGATCTGGCGCAATCAACTCCTCAATATTGTGATTGCAAATGGTTACGAAGGGATTCTTGATGGATCTCAATTCTGTCCAGAGAAATTCATCCAAGATTCATCATCATCCACAAGAGGTTTGATCTTGAACTCTGACTACACACTGTGGCAGAGACAAAATCGCCTAGTGATGAGTTAGATTTACTCTTCTTTGATTGAGCAAATCATGGCTCAGATCATGGCATACAACTCAGCTTTTGAAATCTGGAGATTACTTACAAAAAGCTTTGCTTCTTCCTCATGAGCAAGAGTCATGGAATTGAAGCTAAAGCTGCAGACAACCAGGAAAGGAAATCTTGGAATTTGGGAAGATATGCTCAGAGTTCGAAGCATCTGTGATAATCTTCGAGCAATGGGAGAAACAATGACTCAAGATGACCCAGTTATGGTAATTCTTAGTGGTCTAGGCCCGAAATACAATCCAGTTGTGGCACCTCTCAGTCTTGAGTCTGTCTCTATTGAGGCATTGCAAAGCCATCTTCTTACTTTCGAAAAAAGGCTTGAAAGGAAAAAATCTATGTTTGAACAGGTGTTAATCAAGCAAATGCTACATTGTTCAATCCATCAGCAGGCAAGAAAAGATTGAATAATGCTAGTTCTTATGGTTATCGCATTGTCAATCATGGATCTCAGAATGAACATGGGAATGGACCACCTAGGTCCTTTTCAAATCAAGGAAATCAGTTCAAGAAGAACTTCAAAGCTGGAAATAGCAATAGACCACAGTGTCAAATCTGTCACAAACCTGGTCATGTGGCTTTTGATTGCTGGCAAAAGTTTGATAACAACTTTCAGCCAAAATTTGCTACTGGTCATGGTACACAGAATCAAGATCTGCAAGCATTGATGGCTACCTCAGGCACTGTAGAGGACACTCTATGGTTTCTTGATACTGGGGCCACACACCATGTGACAGCAGATCTTGGCAATTTAGNTGTGGATTTTGATTGCTGGCAAAAGTTTGATAACAACTTTCAGCCAAAATTTGCTACTGGTCATGGTACACAGAATCAAGATCTGCAAGCATTGATGGCTACCTCAGGCACTGTAGAGGACACTCTATGGTTTCTTGATACTGGGGCCACACACCATGTGACAGCAGATCTTGGCAATTTAGCATTGCATAATCCTTTTATTGGCGAAGAAGGTGTTACTGTGGGCAATGGTAAGACTTTATCTATGCTTAACACTGGTATCACATCTCTCTCAGCATCTAAGAAACCTTTATTACTGAAGCATGTTCATCATGTTCCTAAAATTACTACCAAATTGGTTAGTGTGCAAAGATTATGCAAAGATAATCATGCTTTTGTGGAGTTTTATCCCTCTTACTTTCTTGTGAAAGATCAGACAACCAAAAAGGTGTTGCTCCAAGGAAGACTTGACCAAGGCTTATACAAGGTTAAGTCTTAAGCTGCTGCTAATAGAAATTTTGTTTCTGGTTCACCAAAGGTTTTTCAAGTTTTTAGTATGAATTTCAATAAAAGTGTCTCAAATTGCAACTATGGAATAATAGATTAGGACATCCTGCAATTGATGTCATTAATAGGGTTATAACTCAATGTAACTTTCCTCATTTTTCATTTAGTACCTCACCTATATGCAATTCATGTCAGTTGACCAAAAGCCATAAACTTCCTTTTGCAAAGTTTGTAACTAAATTAGTAAAGCCTTTTGATTTGATTCATATGGATTTGTGGGGTTCTCCTTCCTGTTGTGTTGTTAATGGAGCATGTTATTTTCTATTGCTTATTGATGATTACAATCGTTTCGCCTGGCTTTACTTACTGAAATCAAAATATGAGGCTTTAGCTATGTTTCAAAGTTTTTTAGTCATGATTAAGAGACAATTTGATAGTAAAATCAAAGTTCTTCAATCAAATTTTAGAGGGGAATTTGTTGCTTTTGCTCAACTAGTCCAGGCATTGGGAATCACTCATAGATTTTCATTCCCTTACACCCTCCAACAGAATGGCATAGTGGAAAGAAAAAATAGGCATGTAGTAGAAACTGGATTGTCTTTACTTACTACTGTAGGCATTCATACTTCCTATTGGCCTTTTACTTTTCAAATAGTTGTGTACTTAATTAACAGGTTGCCTACATCAATGTTAGCACACAAATCTCCTTATCAGCTTCTCTATCAGAAGATACCTGACATGACTCAGCTTAAAACCTTTGGTTGTATGTGCTTTCCTTATCTCAGATCATATCGCCACCACAACCTTGACCACAAGTCTGTTGCCTGTTGTTTCTTAGGTTACAGCAGTAAGCATAAAGGCTTCTTATGCCTAGATATGACTTCCAAACGCATTTATGTGTCTAGGCATGTGATTTTTATTGAATTGGTCTTTCCTTTTCAGTCTCCACCTACTTCTGCTCCTTCTATGCCTACTTAGTGCTTGCTTCTTGTTGTCTTGCCCCTATCTCTAGCCCCACTATGTCTAATTCTTCTCAAGGTGCCATTTTCCCCTACTCCTCACAATGCTTCTATTCTGACTCCTGATGCTCTCTCAGGTTCCTCACCCTCACCTGAGTCTCCTACCTTTGTCAGTACATCTCTAGACCCTATGCTTGCTCCATCTCTGGTTCCTACTAGAATGGTCACCAGAAGTCAAAATGGCATTTTCAAGCCTAAAGTTTTTACTATAGCTTATGCTCTTGTTACTGCAAAACCATCCACATATCATCAAGCTAGCAAATCCTCTGAGTGGATTGAAGCTATGCAGAAAGAATTTAAGGCATTACAAGCCAATCAGACTTGGGAACTTGTTCCATGCCTTCCCGATAAGAATGTTGTTGGGTGCAAATGGGTTTATAAACTCAAGTACCATGTAGATGGCTCTGTGGAGAGATATAAAGCTCGTTTGGTGGCTCAGGGATTTACTCAACCTTATGACATTGACTTCTTTGAGACATTTAGTCTAGTAGTTAAACCAGCAACCATTCGAACAGTCCTCACCATTGCTTTGTTTCACAATTGGCCTCTACAACAATTGGATGTTAATAATGCATTCTTGAATGGTGACCTGCATGAAGAGGTGTTTATGAAGCAACCACCAAGTTTTGAGGATCCTTTTCTGCCTCAGTATGTCTACAAGTTGAAGAAGGCCTTATATGGACTTAAACAAGCTCTTAGAGCTTGGTTTACCAAACTCAAGCTCACACTGCTTGCTTGGGGTTTCAAATGCACTATCTTAGATAACTCTTTGTTTGTCTTCACATATGCATCAGTGATTCTTTACCTTCTGGTATATGTTGATGATATTATACTCACTAGTTCCAGTCTTTCACTCATTAAGTCACTGGTGACCTCTCTCAATACTACCTTTGTTAAGCACAGATAAAGTCTTACCATTGCCCACAGTAACACCTTCTTCACCAACAAAAGGATTATGCAATGCTAAATTGCCAAGATTTGCTATCACATGGTGTGTGCAAAGGTTATGCAAAGATAATCATGCTTTTGTGGAGTTTCATCCCTCTTACTTTCTTGTGAAGGATCAGACAACCAAAGAGGTGTTGCTCCAATGAAGACTTGACCAAGGCTTATACAAGGTTATGTCTCAAGGTGCTACTAACAGAAATTCTGTTTCTGGTTCATCAAAGGTTTTTCAAGTTTTTAGTATGAATTCCAATAAAAGTGTCTCAAAATTGCAACTATGGCATAATAGATTAGGACATCTTGCAGTTGATGTCATCAATAGGGTTATGACTCAATGTAACTTTCCTCATTTTTCATTCAATACCTCACCTATATGCAGTTCATGTCAATTGGCCAAAAGCCATAAACTTCCTTTTGCAAAGTCTGTAACTAAATCAGTAAAGCCTTTTGATTTGATCCATATGGATTTGTGGGGTTCTCCTTCTTGTTGTGCTGTTAATGGAGCATGTTATTTTCTCCTGATTTCTCACTAAAAATAATCCAATCAAAACAAAAAAGAGAATCACACTACTCCCCAAAATTCATAATGAATTGGAAATCTTGAGACAAAGATACAAACACAAACCACAATTACCACAAAACCATTGTTAACAACATGCATCAAATGAAATAGTTTACCATAACCTAATCACAAGTAAAAACTGCAATTTTTATCAACTATAACTCAAAATAATTGAATTGAAATTCAAATCACTGATTAAGGATTATAGGATATTGATGCCTATCACGGGAGCAAACTTGAACATTGTAATGGTTGGTGGAGACAAGAACCTGAACCAAAGCTCGCAGACCAGGTGCATCGATTCCATTGTCGTTCGTGACCATGATCGTTGGTTTATTACCATCTTCCATTTTCTTTAGAGCTAAGAATTTGGTTTCAGAGAGAGAAAGAAGGACTGGCGTAGCAACAAGGGCACCGCAGCTCCCTGTCTAGATTCAGATTATATATGATTATGGTAAACTCTCCAATCTTAAATATTTGGGATTTGCATAAGAAACCATTGTTCAAAATCTTCACGAAGTTGTCTTCTTTCTTCCTCCTCAACAAACGACATCGTATATGGCCCAATGGAATTTTTTTTTTTCTTTTAGTCAAAACAACGTTGTTTTCACCTCTTGCCACACCATCAGTTCCCATCATGCCATGTTAGCTTGCCCAATTAGCACTTAATGGCCACATCAGCAATTAACTGACCACGTGGCAATTTTCGTCCAAGCTCACTAACAGACCCAAACAGAAGACTAAATTGACAGCGAAAACATAAATTGAATGACCAAATTGGCACCAACAAAAAATTAGGAATTAAAGTGACAATTTGAAAATTTTTAAAGGACCAAAAGGGGGTTTTAATCTTATTTTTATAATTAAAAAGTCCTATTTTGCAATGAAAGCTCTGTCTAAAATTAGATATAATAGGTTTTTATTTTATTTAGTGTGGGTTCTGGTGCAAAAATTTGCCATGGAATTAGGGAGGATATTTTTTTCTTCCATTTAGGGTTAGTAATCGGCCTCTAAATTGACCCCAAAGAATCCAATGCAATAGTCCAGTACTAATAACACATGTTTTTTGGTAGAGATCTATATATATATATATAGAAAGAGGGAGACGGTAAGTAGATAAATAAATAGACATATAGATAGATAGAAAGATTTAGTTGATGATGCTGTTCATGATACAATGCCCTCTATTGGTGTCCTCTCCTCCCAAGGGTGGTTTTAAGGATGCTTTCAGCTGTTACATAGGTCCAAATCTCAAATCTATACATATATAATATGCATTGCCAAAGGGCTTATTCTTCGGATGTTACATTCTTACAAATATTAAAACATTAAATTAAAAAGTTCAAATATATACAAACGGTTACTTACATCGGCCAGCAGCTTTGTGTTACAGCTCTTTTGCCAACTATAAGAATCTCCAATGCTTGAGTTTCGACCGGACATTTTTTTACCTCCTTGACATGCAGAAATGTGGCCTCTATTAAAAAAANAATATATACAAACGGTTACTTACATCGGCCAGCAGCTTTGTGTTACAGCTCTTTTGCCAACTATAAGAATCTCCAATGCTTGAGTTTCGACCGGACATATTTTTACCTCCTTGACATGCAGAAATGTGGCCTCTATTAAAAAAATAATAATAAAATAAAATAAAAGTGAGAAATGACATGATTTAATTGCAAAGGAAACATGTTTAGACATAGAGCAAACTTATTATTAATTAGTGAAGATATATATATATATTTTTGTCTAGGCAATCAATGTAAGTACACTTCATGCAACATACATACCCTAGAATGTTCACGGTCGGTTGTGCCAATTATTCCTGATGCTGATCATTGAGGAATGAAATTGAGCTTCAGACACACCGTGAACAACCACGGAAAGTTCTGCTATTTCTTCACCTAATTGCCTTGCTTCCTTCATAAATGCTTCTGGCATCTTTGTTACTTGCATGACACGGAGATTAGCCAACTTTCTGAAGTATGGGGGAAGGTGGGTGAGTTTGGGGCAGCTTCCAATAGTCAACTTCTCAAGGTTTTCCAGCGCGTTATCATCCATGTACCACTGACTTAGTGCTTGGAAGTGTGCAATGGATAGCTTCTTCAGACTAGGAAAGCCATCCTTCTGAAATCGAATGCTTTCTCCAACATAAGCATTCTGTAGTGAGAGACAAACCAAGTTGAACAAATTCTCAAGTGCTACAAATGGGTCATGGGTAAGAACACAACCCCTTAGGTCTAAATGTGTCAAGGATTTTATATTCTTAACCCAGTCGAACAAATCTAGAACTTCACCTTCAACTCGTAATGTCCGTATTTTGGTAAAGGATTCAAATAATCTAGCATGAATTTGCTCTCCCAAATCACACTTTATTGTTAGAGAACATAGACTTTCCATACTATTAATCGAAATAGCGAGCTGGTTTAGCAAGTTGCTCTTAACCTTACCCACAGATAATTTCTGTAGTTGAGGAAGTTCCATTAGATTTTCTCCAATTCTTTTTGTTAGCTTCACACCTGCTAGGGTTTGCAGATCTTTAAAGCTTGCAATATCTATGGGAAGGTTCACCACGTTATCATCAAATGACGAGGCGAGAAGAAGATGCCTTAGTTTATTCAGTTGCTCCAAGTCTTGTGGCAAATCTCTCATAAATGTATCCCTGATATCCAAGGTCTGTAGTCTTTTCAGTCTACCGATGGACCTCGGTAATTCAATGAGCTCTGTACGCCTTAGACCTAGATACTGCAGAAGACAAAGCTTTCCGACTGAATCCGGCAAGATCTTAATGGGAACACCTTGAAGATCCAAAAGACACAATAGTTTGAAGCTAGAAAGTGAATCATATTTCATCTGAGAAGCTTGTAGATTTTCTCCCTTCAACAAAAGTAATGAACGAAGTCGACTTTGATAGTTCTTGTCAATAACATTCATGTTACTGTTGCTTTGTCTGGCTGTCAAAGAAAGACGAAGAAGCCTCTCCGGTGGTAAGCTTATTCCAGTTTCAGATGTATGGCAGAACCTATCTTGCCGGGCTCTTTTATCGGCAAATTCCTGCAAAGGCCTCAGGACCCGACAAGATTTTGGTTTTCCATCTACGCCTATCTTTGCCACCTGAAACATGTTCCGGCCCAAGAGCTCATGCAACTGAAGTTCACATGCTTCTTCCATTGTCATGTCATTATTCTTTCCATCTATAAATCCCTCAGCTACCCACAATCGAATCAGCTTTCTACAAGGGATTTTACTACGAGGAGGAAATAGTGCACCATAAAGGAAGCAACTCTTTAGCATTGGGCGCAGAGCAGAATAGCATAATGGAACGATGTCATTTACCTCTCCTCTTTGTTTCCTATTGGTAGAGCGAGCTTTGTTTCTTTTATTAGCAGACCGAACATTCTTTAGCTTTTTATGCATTTCTATTAATGGCCAGGACTTCTCCAGTGAAAGCATGGAACGGATAATTCTAATTGTAAGTGGGTTACCGTGACATAGCTTAGAAATCTCCTCGGCAGTTGATTTCTCAGCAGAGCTAGGCTCGTGGGACAAAGCTTGCTGCTTGAAGAGTAGGTTGTAAGAATCTTCTGCATTGAGTGGTTCAAGCTTGATATTTTTACAACCTGAAAAGTTTAATAGGCGAGACGTCAATACCACCTTTCCATTACAGTTATGCTGAGCTGGAAATGCCTCCTTAACCGAGGTCCAATCAGCCTCCGAGGAAATATCATCCAACACCAGAAGATACTTCTTCGTCGTCAAGAACGAGCGGAGAGTCTTTCTCAAAGAACATTCATCCATTGTACTTGCATTGCATGGAGATGACATTGATTGCTTTTTGCTGAACAAGTTCAACATGTCTAGGAGAATATCCGAGGTTGACCTTTCGAACGCGTCAACCCAAGCGTAGCAGTCAAACTGTCTTTTCACTTTCTTGTAAACAGCTTCTACAATAGAGGTTTTGCCAATCCCGGCTACTCCAGTAACCGCAATAGCCAAGGGATCAGATTTCTTGTGTGCACAAAAAAGCTGAAGCTTACGGATCTCCTTCTCTCTTCCCACCAGTCTTTGCAGCTCCGGGTTGGAATGGTCAATTTGACTTGGTATGATTTCCCATCCATCATATGATTCCACGGTAATATTGCGCTCTGAAGACCATTTCTCTATCCGTGTCTTCTGAAGCTTACTGACCTCCTTCTCTCTTCCCACCAATCTCTGAAGCTCCTGGGTGCTATGGTCAATGTGAATTAGTATGTTTTCCCATCCATCAGATGATTTCAGGTTAATATTACGCACTGAAGAACATTTCCTTCCCTGTGACGGCAAACTTATGCTTCTTTTTGATCGGGACATTTTAGCTACTTCCTGTCTTACACCTCCCTGTCTAGTTATATGGTTTTTCACGCATCTGGGTTGTACAGATTTTCTAATTATTCCCTCTGGCTTTGTGGATTCAAGCAATATTTCATTATCCTTGGGCTCAGGTTTGGAGCCAGGTTGTTCAGATTTTTGCCAAAGATCCATTGCCAGTTCCGTGTACTCCTTACACACTTTCTCCGAGAACTTCTTTAGTAAATCCAAGAAATCTGGTGTGGTATCCCAGAAAAATACCACAATCCGTGATAGAAATTCTTTTTCTTCACGAAGGAACTCACGCATCTTGGCCGAAATTTCGCGCATCTCATTGTTGGAGGAAATAGTTTTCCCATACCTTTGCTGTTCGATGGACACTAGCAAATAATATGAGTCAGTGAAATCTTCAACCTCTTGGACAAGATCTATAATATTGGAATATACTTTGGCCGCAGAAACATCAATGTCGCGCTTCCATTCAGTGTCGCCAAACAAAGAATTCCGTACCTGCAGGTCGAATGCTCTCTGCATTTTACGCAGATGTTGTGATACTTCCTTATCAGATACCTCATTGGCACAGTCATTCAATTTTCCGACAAGGATTTGGACCCGTTCAGCCATAGTTCTTTCTGTAGAAGAATAACATAAAAATTAAGGAGTACTTATTTAGTACATGTGTGGGGTGTTAGAATTTAGCCTAAAATAGTCAATAGTGCTAAGTTCCGCATATTTTATAGTTTATTAGAATTTTTATTATTATTATAAGTACTTATATACAAATAAAATTGTGTTTTGATAAGTTTACCTTAATAATAATACAAATAAAATTGTATTTTGATAAGTTTACCTAAATAACTTAATACTTTTCAAATAGTTATTTTTAACTTATTTTATAAAATTATTTTTTAAAAAAATCTAGGAAAAGTCATTGCGAAAGCTTATAATAGCTTAACAAAAGTTCTTTTGAAATTTTTTTAGATAAATATATCCCTAAATAATAGTAAAAATTCTATTAAAGTTCGATCACAATCTCTTCTACTAAAATTTATTTTATTTTATTTTTAATAAGTCAATTAAAATATTAATATTCGTAAACTTATTAACTGTCTGTCTTCAAGTGACATATGACATACTATTCGTGTTAGGTGACTTTCTCAAGTTTCTCTAGGTAAAAAAATTTGGCATACTACAATTATACATACTATACTATATTATATTCTAACATACTTTTTCTTCTATATATTATACTATTATAAAGGAAGTTTCCTTTGTTAGTTACTCATACATATGGGTTCTATATTATATTATAACATCCTTGTCTTCTATATTATAAAATTATAAAGGAAGTTTCCTCGTTACTTACTTATATAGATAGGTCCTATTTTTTTTTTTATAGATTTAGTCTATCTCCTTTGTCTCTCTCTTTTTTTTTCAATGATACATTCACGTAAATTATCAGCAACTTTCTGCTCTATTTGTTGTTAAAGTCAACAAGCGTGAAACTTGAAAACCTTTCATGGTTATCATAGCTTGAGGCCACGGCAAAACTACATTGGGGAAGGCAGGGAAGGGCATGGCGCCCAAGTTTCCGGCTAATATAAATACTGTAATTATATAATTTAAATTATTGAGAAAGAATTCAAAAACTTTTATTTACCAACACCTTTGTTAACATATATTAATTATATATACATTAAAATGAAACAGCTAAATTCTAGAAAGTCAGGAAATCATGACCTGAAGAATAGGCAAAACTAGGTATATATACATACATACATACAGGTAAAATATTTTCAATAAACAAATTATAGTGCAGTTTGATCTACATTTTATAGCTTAATATGTTATTTTTAGCCCAAAGAAAATCAATTATAATAATTCTGTTTATCGAATATATGTACAATAAACTCTCTTGATAACCTCTAAGTTTTCTAAGTTATTTACATGTTGCTAGTTCTAGCGATAACTATTGGAAGTTTCATATTCTGGTATCAAGGCCTATTTGGAGTTAGGATTCAAGAGCTTCAAGCGAGATAATGAAGCTATCTGGTTATTCAAACAACATCAAGAAATTCATAAAAGTTATTCATAGTAAAAGAAAGTTATTATCTAAAAATAGCACTTACAGTGATTTAGAGTTACTGCAAATTGGAAAAGCTGTCAAATGAAACCAGGATGGTGTGTAGCCCGTTCGAAGATGACTCTTAATCAGAATAAAATGGTTTTAAGATGAACCTTTAAACATGATGCTCTTGTCAAAGATGTGGTGGGATGATCCTTTGAGCAGAAATATACATAAAACAGGATCTTAGGAATTCAACGGAGACAAGAACCAACAGTGTCCGGAAAAGTGGATTTCCTAGACAGGGATGGGAAAGGATACAGCCAGTATTTTTAGAACTTGGGGGATTGCAATGACTTTTTTCCTTCTATTTAAAAAGAACGCAAAACCTCATGGATCACGCAACCAATCCGATCATTCAAACATGGCCTCACGTATAATACGTTATATTAACTATTTCGAGGAAAAGTTTTTGTGTGTTAATAATATATGAAGTTGAACTACGAATAAAACTGAATCAAATAGAATAAAAAAGTTATGTATTTAAGTATTTGGATTTTATATCATGTTACATATGACTTATGTTTATGTTTAATTGTATTTAACTAAAAGCTCATCTATTAAAAGGTTTGTGACTAAGTGGTACTGAACAAAATTTATGAATTTTGTGTTCAAACTCAAAGTCGTAGCTAAAATTACTAAAATAAATGTAAAGCTCATCCAAATTGTTGACCGTATACTTCTATGTCAGTATTTTTCTTAACATGACCGAAATTGTATTCAGAATGTAAATAACACTGTCGTATATCCCAAAACTAGATTCCGTGATCCGTGAACATGGAGTCTTGCCAAATGTATAAAATAAAAACGAAACAAGATTCCGACAGCAACGTTGGAAAATTCAACCCGTCAATAGATCCACGAACAGGGTCAACTCCTCAACGGTCATAGACCTGGAGCGTGGTAGGGCAGAAGTTTCCCACGTTTCTGTCTTACGCCTCCACCAGATTTAAAATAAGAGTCGCGGGTATATTTTTCACATTTGGCACAATTATGTAAACTCAATGTTAATTTCTTTTTTAATAAGAACACTTCATATTTTTTTTTATTATTTTAGATAATTACTCAGAAGGCGATAACTTTTTCCAGGGGATACACGTAAACTCGGTTCCAAAGGTTGGAAAATTCGAGCAAAAGGGAAAGAAGTTGGAAATCAGAGTTGTTCTGGTGAAAGTTGGTTAGACTGAATTTGTGAAGGTAATGTAGAAGATTAACACACATGTACGATATTTAGAGCATATTAAAGATTAATTACAGCCTACATGTTTTCGACATGTTACCAGAGCAGAAGCAGAAGCAAAACACCACCTAACCTTATAAGTATAATTTAGGTGTGTATGGCCTATAAATAAACTGATAACTAATTCAGAGCAATGTCAATGTCTATCTTAATAGATCAAATAAACCCTGAATGTTTAATTGATTCTCAAAGGCACTATTTTTGAGCAGGCTCAGCTGCATGAGGATTCTCAATAGTTACTATTTTCCTAAGGATCTTCATTCTGTTGACANTAACCTTATAAGTCTAATTTAGGTGTGTATGGCCTATAAATAAACTGATAACTAATTCAGAGCAATGTCAATGTCTATCTCAATAGATCAAATAAACCCTGAATGTTTAATTGATTCTCAAAGGCACTATTTTTGAGCAGGCTCAGCTGCATGAGGATTCTCAATAGTTACTATTTTCCTAAGGATCTTCATTCTGTTAACAAGAATAGATGGGATGTGCTAAACATGCATGGGATGAGGAATAAAAGTTGTCTTAGTCCAATTATAATAGTGACAAGGTTGAGAACAATCTTCATTAGCAACATCAACTCATAGATTCAATAACTTTGGTACCTGTCATAGGACAATATAGCCTATATCCTTTTAGCATGGTCTCGAAGCCTAATGAAGTAACGATAAATGGATCTGGGTTTGGTCAATCCTGAAAAGGGTTGTAAATTCTACACTCTGCAAGGTTCGGGGAAGATATCCCTTTTCCTTTTTCAAACTTGTAAATTCCAAATCTTTTTTCTTTCCTTGCTGAACTTGGTTCCACACCCTTGCACCCACTGAAAGAAACAAAGTCCAAGGCCATTACAAATACTGTTAAATTAAAGGACCAAAAAAACAAAGTAGAAAAAAAGAAATAATGGAACTTTACTCGGTTTTGGCTCTTTGTTTTGGAGTATATGGATTAGAAAAATGTTAGAAAGAATAGTTGGAAGCTTGTTGGGAAGTTTTAACGAGGAACGAAGAAAGCGAAAGGAGAAATAGTGGAGAAATAGGTATATAGAGCTCATTTTAGTTTTCTAATCTAAGTTTCACTATCAAATAAAAGGCAGTACAGCCTATTTCATTTTCTGTAGTTGAATTGTTATTAATAAAAATCGTTCACCTCATAGACTGATAGATTTTTCATTATTATAGAACCCAATTAAATTTGACCCATTCAAAAAAAAAAAAAAAAAGTGGGTTCAATTAAACTTGCAACGGCCCAATGGAACTAGTTATAAAGTCAATGTAGATGGAGCTTTAAGTGCTAACGAGAAAAGCTACTTCTTTAGTTGGAACTTGGTCATACAAGAGTGCAGTTGGAAGGGGATTCTGATAGCATTTTCACGGCTCTTGGACGTAAGAATATTATAGATCTTTCTGATACGGCTCTGTTACTAGGAGATATAAGACAGATTGATTGGATGGTGAGGTCCAAAAATAATTTTATATTTAACAGGATGTGAGAGGTTAGCACCGACTATCTTGATAGTGTGTGAAATTGAATTAAATTGTGTAACACTATAATAGTGTTTGTAAGTAATATAGGTAAAGAATAAAAAAAGAAAAAGGAAGAAAGAAAGTACATGAAACGCATATGGCATTGTAGCCTACGCATAGGTTAGTTGAAATGGCAAGTGAGCCATTAATGCGTGAAGTTAAATCATTCAATGCTTCTTTATGGAATGAAGACAAAAGTGCAGCGTGAGTTGAATTGGGAGCTGAAGGCAATGTGAAAGTATCATATGCCTAAGCGGATTTTGTGCGTGAATAGTTGACGGACATGTTCTTACTTCAGCAAGTGAGCCTCTATAAATAGAAAAGAGATTTCTCAGTTGAAAAAAGAACTGAACTCAACAAAGAGAGAGCATGCAAAGTGGGAGAGTTGAGTGAAATTAGAAAGAGTGAAGAGTGTTGAGTCGTAATAGTCTTTTATAAAAGTGAGTGTGTTTTAGTATGTGTACTATACACCAAAATAAAGTGTGTGAGCAAATTAGAGTCTTAAAGTGTATATGCTTAAACCATTATAGTGTATAAGTATTTCTATATAATGCAAGTTTTCTTCTATTACTAACACGTGTTGCCTACTTCCAACTCTATAGGATGTACCACCAGATTTTCTGGTTGCTGTACTGCATATTGATTCAGTTTGAATGAATGGTCATATTGACTTCGTATACTACACGAGGTAATTTCTTCGTTAAAGTGGAATGTATATGTCAAACACTAGCATGGGTTCTCTAATCTGGAGAGATTAGAATAATCTTTGCAAAGAAATGCATTGCGTTAGAAAATTAGAAAAGTTAGCTTGAATTGTAAGCACTAATTAAGTATGCATATTCACAGGAATTAATTGCTTTGTGAAAGTGTGGGACACATCTTTTACTCTAGTGGGGTTTGGTTGAGAGTTACTCTAATTTCACTTAATTAGTAGGTTCTAGCTGTGACAGAAAAATTTTCGGTTGGAATCCTGCTGATGACCTTGGTAGGCACATTAATTACGGTGTACACACCCTTAGAACTAGAATAACTTATTTACTGATACGGCAGCTGTAAAGGAGAAGGTTCAGCTCGAGGCTAAGGAAAACCCAAGGTGTTAAGTGGATTTTTTATCCACTCTATTGGTGTTCTTAGCTTAATATTTTGTGTGTTCTTAAGAATTTTTAGTACTAAATAATGTGTTTTTGTGTTATTTTTATAGGACTAAGATGTGATAAGTTTTCATATTTTGAAGAAAAAGAGAAGATTTTGGAAATAAATGATAGACAAGAGACAAAGAGTGAGGGTAGCAGCCCTTGAAAGCAAGAGCCTCAGCTCTTGGAAAACAGAGACCCTGCGCCTATGCCAAGCAAAGAAGGCGCCCCAATGCCCGTGGTTTAGGGCCCCAGCTCCATTCTTGGAGAGCCCCAACGCTTGTGACTTGAAAACTTGGTCTAGCAAAAGAGAAGGAGGGGCCGTACACCCTATGAGCAGCGCCCCTGCCCTCGTTTGCGTGCATCATGAAATTGGTTAAGTGCTAGGCGCCCCAGCTCTCCAGAATAAGCGCCCCAACCCCCACAAAGCCACCATCCAGAGAAAGGCAAAGCGCCCTTGCGCGTCCCATGAAGAGCCCCAGGGCTTACCTTTATTTTTTGTAGAAGAAGTTTTGTTTCCTATTTTAATTAGGATTATTTGTAATTAGTATAAATAACTGCTTTTAGGTTTTAAAAATCACTCTAGACTTTTAGACTGTTTAGAGAGCAAAGAAAAGGCAAGACAAGAATTAGAGCAAAGATCAGTGATAGCAAATATGGGCTTTTACACTGAGTTTTATTCTTCTTTATTCTCATATATGTCTAAAATTTCATCAATTACGTTTTATTTTAATATCATGAACTAATTTCTTTCTAGGGCTACAATGTACCCTAATTATGAACAGTTGTAGTTTCTTTTGGAATTATTCTAAGATTTTATCTTTTCTATTTGAGTATTCATCTCTGTTCTTCATGCTTCTAATTGTCTAATCACCAATTAGTTGATAGGTTAATCACAATGAGACTGGAATGAGATTTGTGTGTTTAATTCATTGGGATAAATAGCATAGGTTGCATGTAAAATAGGGATATACTTCCATGGCATGTGTAGTCAATTAAAGGGATCCATAAAATTGAATGAATTTTCTAATTATTCGTAATTCACATAGGAATATAGTGGATTTATAACTTGGAAATATTTTCGCTAGACCTTGAGAAAGGCTAATGAATGAATTAGGGAATCTTGGCTAGCAATTAGATAGATAAATTTAGATTAAGGAAATAAGGAATGAAAACCAGGATTAGTTATAGTGAAATTGAAACCCACCTAGACTTTCTGTCTATATTAATTCTTGATTTTTATCTGTTGTTGCTTACTTTCAGTTTATTTAGTTTATTCTTGCAATTTCTCCTTAATCAATTGATTAGATAAAATTGGGATTAATCCAATTTCGGTAGTTAATAGCTTTAATCATTGTGGGAACGATAACTCACTTTTATTATATTACTTGTAAGACGATAGCGTGCACTTGAGCTCCATTTTCTCAAAACAAGTTTTTGGCACCATTGTTGGGGACTAATTGTTTATTAATATCGATACTTAGTAATTCCTATTTTAATCTGATAGTTTATTTTCATTTTTAGTTATTTTAAATATTTCTTTTACCTACACTTTTAGAAGATTTTCTTTTAGTGTATGAGAAAAGTTGGAAGCAACTCTTTACTCTCATTTGATTCTGAGATAGAGAAGACCTGTCAAAAGAACAAAAAGGAGAAGAGAGAATTTACCAAATTTTTAACAAACACAATGGACCTTCTAATTGGTTGCAACTACAGACCTTCTACATTGGGTTAATAAGTTCAATCAAGACACTAGTTGATGCAACTGCAGGTGGGTCCTTAATGAGAAAGACATATGAAGATGCTATTGACTTGTTAGAAGAGATGTCTACTAATGCCTATCAATAGCCTACTGAGAGGTCTGCACCACGCAAAGTACTTGGGGTTCATAAGGTTAATATTCTTACATCTCTGTCTGTTAAAATGGATTTCATCTCTAAGCAGTTAACCTCTATGAATGTCAATAGCATCCATTCTCCTCCTAATATTTGTAACTACTGCGGTGGATCTCAGCTAGTTGGCAACCATTTTTCTCCATCTCAGTTAGAATAAGCACACTTTGTGGGAAACCCAAGCAAGCAGAATAACCCTTACTCCAACACATAAAATTCGAAGTAGAGAAATCACCCAAATTTTTCTTAGAGAAACAATCAGAATTTTGCTCAGACACCAATGCAATGAACACCAATTAGTTTATGGCAAGAACAAATGCCTCCATTTGTAACCTGAAAGTACAAATGGGTCAATTATCTAGCATACATAATACCAGACAACATGGGTCTCTGCCTAGTGATACAGAGGTGAATCCTAAAGAGCATATCATGGCTATCACTCTTCGTAATGGTAAGACCTTAGATAAACTATCTGAAGTTGCAAAAAAAAATGTCTGTTAAGCCAGTTGAGCCTAAGACAAAGGAATACACTATAGTGGAACTACCTGTGAAATCTATGGAGAAGACATCTAAGTTATTTCCAGATAATCCTCCACTTTATGTTTCACCTCTTCCTTTCGCTTAGAGGTTCCAAAAGAAAAAGCTAGATAATCAATTCTTTAAATTTTTATAGGTGTTCAAAAAGCCGCATATAAATATTCCATTTGCGGAGGCCTTGGAACAAATGCCTAGTTATGTCAAGTTCATGAAAGAGATTCTCACCAACAAAAGAAGGCTAAGAAATTGTGAAACTGTGACACTTACTGAGAAGTGCAGTGCAATCTTACAAAAGAAATTTCCACCAAAATTAAAAGACATTGGGAGTTTTAATATTTCTTGCACTATTGGCAACATATCTTTTGGTAAAACATTTTGTGATCTTGGTACTAGTATTAACCTTATGTCTCTTTCTGTTTTCAGGAAATTGGATATAAGAGAAGTAAAGTCAACCTCCATCTCCTTGATATTGGCGGATAGATCAATCAAGTATCTAAAGGGAATATTGGAGGATGTGTTGGTGAATTCGTTGTGCTTGACATGGAAGAGGATCAAGAAATCCCTATAATTCTTCTAAGTATATACTCTTTTGTATTTCTCTATATCCTATGCTAAATGATCTTAAAGTTCATTTATCACTTTTCTTTGTGTTGTCCAATAACCATTTCTTGTAATAAAAATTATAAAATTGAAATTGTTCACTATGGTATATATATTTCAAGTGCTCTGAGTATGGACAAGTTTAGGTATAGCTGCTACATTTCAACTATGAGTGCTAGTGGGTGTAGTCAAAGTTTACGTAGTGCTGGTGGCACAAAGGTGGTGAATTTTAGTAACTGGAAATACACTAATCAAAGTCATGTGAGTAGTTTGAAGTTAATCCAGTTGATATGATGTTATTTGTTATTGAATTTGCCAAAAGGGGCTAATAAGTAGCATTAAAGTGAAAATTCCAAACAAAATATTAAAAAGATAATAATGATAATAATAAATAAGAAATTTCAACATGAATTTTTCAAAAAAATAAATTCTAAACAAAATACTAAAAAAAAAAAATAACAATTTTTTTTTTTTAAAAAAAAACAACTTAAGAAATTCTAACAAAAATTCCATTCCGATGAAATTTTGAAAAGCAAAAAATAATTTTTGAATTTTGTTAGAAAGTATATATTTTTAAAATAGATTAAAAATTCCAACGAAATTTTTTGTTGAAATTTTTTTTTTTAAAAAAATGAATTCTAAAGATAAAATTTCGTTAAAATTTTACGATTCTAACGACCACTTTTCCAACGACCTAAATTTTTCCGTTGGAACGCATGAATTTTGTTGTAGTGATGGAGCTCAACAACTTATTATGATTGCATTAGTATAGTATTAGAATATTTACTCTTTTATTAAACACACTTTTTCAGCTTCATTATTTTTAAGAATTATTTGTAAGTTTGAATACTTTAAAGAAAAAATATAAAAGTGCTAAAAGCACTTTATTTTTAACTAGGTTCTGCTGCACAATGTGAAAAAGATTAAAATATCTATTTGTAATATATAATTATTTTATTTATATTCGTAATAATTTTGTTTATGTTTAAACATAATAATCAAATATATAATTTATTCATAATAATTATATACAATAACCACCTAACATAAAAAATATATTTTTAACTTTTCACATATGAAACCTTCTTACCTTTAGTATCTTTATGCCTTTTTCTTCACATAATGGAAACTAGGAGNTTCTTCACATAATGGAACCTAGGAGTGTCTTTTTTCTCTTTTATTTTATAAATATGATATAATATCAGGGACGGCTTTGGAAGAAAAGGATTTGGACTTTGAACCTGTTAAGTTCTCCCAAAGGAAGAAAAGAGAGAATACCATCTTCCAAGATCTAAAACTTCGGAATAAAACTAGCATCAAAAAACCAAAAAACTTTGTAATAAAACTGTATAATAATTGAGTATAAATCTAAGCTAAGATTTTGACGTAGAGTCATTACACAGGGTAACCAACACCTAAATTGAAAGTAAAATACAACCAGTATGTAATGCAACATAACCCCACAGAGAGATTACTTCCAAACAGTATTTGGTTACCAGGTCACAGGCTAACCTCAGCAATTAAAACATGTGCAAGCTCATAATCCTTCACCCTATCGCAGGCTGCTCCAAGCTTGATATATACTCTTCCTTTTCTCAGATTGGCACCTCAACTGAGCTTTTTTATTCTGCAAATTCTGAAATTCGGGGTTACAAGAAATCGGCCATGGAGATCAGATATCCAAAACCCTATTCCCAGAAAGTTTACGACAGGAAGCAAGCTGACACAATCAGTCAGATTAAGCAATCCCTGTTTTCGCCATTATCCAACACTGGATTATGCCCATCATATAAACATGAGTTACCATTCCTGACACCGAAGTGCTCATTTTATGAACCTTGCCCGATATGGATTAAGAGCAACATACTCCACTGTCACCATTCTATCATCAAATAAACGTCCATGCAAAGAATGTGCTGCTGCATGACACGCTTCAGTTCTTCCATATTCAACTAGAACAGAACCTAGTTCAAATTCATAATCAGAAATATCATCTTCCTCATCGATGCCCTTCTTGATACCAACTGATTCTGTTCCTAAACCGGCATCAACTTCAGAAATGCGTTCCTTTGAGTCATTGTCGCCAGCCACCATCTTGTTTTCACCATGCACTCCAATATCATCAGCAACCACATTACCAGGCAATTCTGATTGATCTTTGCAGGTATTCTGGCTATCAGGTTCTTGACAGGTGCTACTTGGTATACTGCTATTGCCCATATCTTGAAATGTTGTATCACTCACATGCTCTTCTCCTTGACATGATTCACTGGCAAAAGATTCACCACCAAGTTTATCAACATCAACACTACTATCATTATCAGCTTTATCTTCTTTCAGCTCTTCTCTGTCATAATGAAACTCCTTTTCACTGGTTCCTTTGGACTCGTGGTTAGTAGTCTTTTCAGAAAAGCTCAATTCTGCATTGTTATCATCATACTCCGAGTCTTGAGGAGCTCCTTTAGATTCCACGTCTTTCACTTCACATTTTTCTGATTTGGTTGTGTCATTCCTGTCACTGCTATGCTTGACTACATTAATTGATTTAATAGTTCCAAATCTGCAACATTTTAAGGATTAAATACAATCAATATTTTTAACGTTTAATACCATGAGTAAATCCAAAGAAGCAAAATACAAAATTTCTAGAACCTTGCACATTCCAATCGTACATCCTCCAAAACTTCTTCGATTTCCATGTCAGACAGAGAAGAAAGGGCCTCTGCAGTAAACTAGTTCATATTGCACAAGCAGAAATTAATCATCAAAATGATCAAATATAAGATCTATCAAAAAATAACGTTTGACATTGGCCTAAAGCTTAAGCTGTTAACCAAGGGCCCAATAATGATTTTTACAACTCTCAACACATCCCGTAACATGGCTACCTTGTATTGATATTTGAAAGTACACCATGATTAAAATCTGGATAAAATATGCGCAGTAACTACTTTGTGTTGAAGCTAAACGCTACTTTATACTGCCTAATTATAAATCTGGGGGCAATAAGGATGTAACTCTAATACCATGCAACTAAAGCCCACAAAGCAACTTTATAGCCTACAAAAGTACTTCATAAGAAAAATGGGGAATAGACAATTTCCACTGAAACTGAACTGGAATATAAAATTTCATACCACATTTTTAATCTTTAAAACTTGTGTTGGTTTTCTAAGCAATGGCTTTGCATGCTCCGGAATTCCATAGGATGCTGGTATTCCACCATTTTCCTGGGATAATTTAATTTTTCTCAATATACATCTCCAGGTATAGCAAAACATTATGGATATATTCAATCAAGGAGTCATATCCATGGTTCATCAAGGTGCCAAGAAGGAAGGGTGGTCAAGTCAAATTACCAAAGATGATGCACAAGGCATTGCTTGAACAACTGTAAGCACTTTCCCTGCCAACTTCAAGCCATTCAGACCCGCACAAGCTTTAAGAGTAACGGAATGGTCCGCATACTGGTAGAGGTTATGAAACTCAGTTTATATAAGAAAAGCAATAATATAGAAACATGAAAGGTTAGAGACTAAGAGAGCAAATGAAAGAATGGAATATAGAGTACCCAAATCCAACAAAAAATTAAATAACAAAACATTTTTTGGCTTTCATGTAATACAGGTTCTAGCACTCTTATGGAGCCTTATTTAAATTCTTGGTTTACACTTTTGATCTAGGCTGGTTTGTATACTCTCCCTAAGTGCAACTGCTTTTATTAGATTTTTTAAAATAAATAAAAATAAATAAATATATATATATATATATATATATATATATTAAAGAAAAAGATCAAGAAGAGAGACTCCATTTGCAGAACATTGATGGCCGAAGCATAACAGATGGAGAATTTATAAAGAAAACAAATAATAAAATGTAAAAGCTCAAATAGGTGGCGACAAGCATTGGCACATGACAAAACAGAGAATTCACCCAGTATCACAAATTCACCATCAGCACCATTACCTCCAGAAAAGCACATGGTCCATTCATGTCATCAGTCTCAAAGTGGTAAGCCTTCAAAGATCCAAAAGCACCAGCAATCTCCATAAGCTGGAGAAGAAAGTTTAAAAAATGAGAAAAGTAGTCCTGCTCACAAGAATGGCTAAGGAGGTAGATTTGATTACTTGGAGTTGGAGGAATAAGAGAATTGAAATAAATTAAAAACAAAATCCCAGATGTCATTGTAAATATAAATTTAGTCCAAGATGCACTTTTTAACTTCTAAACAATTACCATCTCTGAAGAAAGATCCTTTGAAATTCCACCAATGAAGATCTGCAGCAACATTGGGAGATAAAATCACAACATAACTATTTAAACTAAAAATTAAAGAAAAAGATTAAAACTATTACACAGCAATATATGTAGAAGGCAGTTCATTTGAAGCAAGTAACAAGACCAGAAAAAGTCAAAAATAATTCAGATGTCCTCATCAAAACACAAGAGGAAACAGCAAAATAATAAATCAACAATAACAGGAAAAAAGAAACTTTATAGAGCATCTGTGTTATTTTTGCTGAAATGACCCAGTCTTTCCTCAATGACAATGGTAGTTAATGCATCCAAAGTTGAAGAGCAAACATTTGTTCATGAAAAAAATATATCAAGTAAGAACCTTTGGCAGATAACTAATAAAAAGAAAGTCACACTGAAATAGACATGTTAAACAAGAACATCCCTTTTCTCTTGAATATTAAAATATTAACCTAGAACCTTTAATTGACACCAAAGTTTCATACAGAAGGATGACACATTGATTTTAAATGGAGATACTAGAAGCATGGTTAGTGTTTATTATAAAGGCGCTTGAACATAGTATAGTAGTCATGTTATGTATAATTTATATAAAACAATTCTTCAGAATTGTTGTAAGAAGAATAATTCTCCTGAGACTTTGAAAATAACTAACCCAAATACACCTTAAAGTCAGCACATCAAAATTTTTGATTGGTTATGCTTTGCAAAAAAGCTCACCACAATCTACTCTTGCTTCCATGATTAACTAGTAAAGCCCATAATTTCAAATGTATTCATAAAATAATTCTTTATTTTTTTTCCTTTGATTAGGATAATTAAAAGAGGCTCAAGAAAGGGATAAAAAGAGATAATAGGAAGAATAACTAAGTAAGAAAACTCAAGGAAAAAAAGATAAACTTAAAACAAATTTTATCTTGTGTAAAAACTAATGATCCTCATAACAAAAAATGTAGGCAACCCTACAAGCAAAACAATGTCTTCAAAATTTCTTTTCAGACTATCCAAGGCATTATCTTGATCAGAAATGACCTCTCTGGTATGCTTTGAAAAATAGATTCCACATAAGACAGTGTGGAACCATCCTCACCATAAAGATACTCCTAGCACGACCAAGCTTTTCATTCCAGGAGAATAGCAAATTCAGCAATTTCATACGAATCCATCAACCACATTTCCCATGCCACACTACACCAAGATAAAATCACTCATGCAAGCCCATATATTTGCTGTTTTTTTCTCCCTTAGTTAAGTTAAAGTTTGAGGGAGTCATATTTAAGTAATTGTTCATATACAACCGACCACACCAAATATTCTATTATTATTCAGTGTCTACAAGATTCAGATACAAACACCACAGCATGGCAAAGCATGCTACTGTTCCATTATGTTATGAAAAGATGAAGCTGTGCAGATAAGAGGTTGCAATTCCACCTGGCATAAAAGACTAACTCATAAAATCCTTCCACATCAATAAAATTTCTTTTTTATCCCCCTTCCCCTGAAAACTCCAAAAACAGAAACAAAAACAAAAGACTACCTCATTAAATTTAACTTGAACCACATGCATACCTTGTCAGGTGAATCAACTACAACATCACTTGTTGTAACAGCAGCATCCACCAATCTCTCAAAGTCACCAGTCTGCATGAAAATAGCAACTGTCTGAAAACCTGCTACATGAATGGTAACCACAATATACCTTAGAATTGCAAAGCTTAAGGAAAGGCATTAGTTGAACCAAGAATAAGTTTCACTTAGAATAAAGGACTGAAGCAGATAAATGGACATTAACCTTGACTTGAAGACAAAGTAAGAAATGTGAGCAACTTAGAAATTCAGCAAAAATAGAAACTCAAAAAAAAAAAAAAAAACNAAAAAAAAAAAAAAACCACATAAAATATAAAGAATAGTCAGGAAGAAAGCATATATTCTTATAACTAGATCCAACCCATGACTAAGCGTTATTGAACAGGACACCAAACTCTGTTGGTAATATAAATTAGATCTACAATAAGCTTTCCTTTAAAGATGGGCAGAAGATAAAGGTTGTGGCAAAGCAAATTGGATTCAACATTAAACTCTTGAATATACCTTGCTTACGATTTGTAGCAACCGTCTATGCACATAGATTCTAACAAAAGAATATATTGGTATGGACAATTGAAATGGCTGAAATTCCCACTACCAAAAGATGTATTGTCATGGACAATTGAAATGATTGAAATTTCTATTCCAAAAATTGACACTAAGATCTTGTCGAAGTCTGTTTGTCAGGACCATGGAGTGACCTTTGAGCATGTCATCATTTATTACATGAGTGCAATAAGGAAACCATGCCGTCAAACCCATATTTCATAACAGAGGAAGCAGTACCGAAAACAAGTAAAGCATGATAAAAACCAAATGTTTTGATAAATCATGATAGATACTGAGTGCTTCAAATCATTTAATTTTCTATACTTTAACATTTGTAATTTGTCATAAGCTTTCAGCAGCAAAAACAACACTTCAGCCCTCAAACTCAAAATCCTTCAGACAGCTTCTCTATTATACTACAAATGTGCCAACACACAAAAATGAATAACCAATTGAGCTTTTTTTTTTCAGATATCAGAACCACATTGTATCAATGCACATAAATAAGTAATAATTTTATACATTCAGGTAATTTCTATAGTTCTTTCCAGAAATTGATTGAGTCAAGAAGCAAAATAATATTGATGCAACGTAAAAATGGCTTCTCTCTGATCAGGTATAAACTAAACAGTGTCATCAGCGATCCCAATTTCTCATGCCACAAGTAGTTTCACTCTTACCAACTAACATAATATTTAGGTAAAAGATTAAAAAAACAAACACTTAAACCAAATAATTCTCTTTTTGATTTAGTGTAGGTAAGATGTGAAGATCCCCTGCCTAAAATTCATAGGTCATTAAAAAGAAGAAATTTCAAGAAATAAAGCTGAGGCCTCTCCAGCCACTTAAACCAAATGATTCTCATTTTCTGTCATAAGGTTATGTGGAGAGAGCATACAGGTTTCCACCACAAAATCAAAAAGAAAGACAGCTATCATGAGACAGGAAATTAACCTAGTACATATAAGCTCACAAGGGATGCAATGTCAGAATCAAGCACTACTATAATTCTTTTTTAGCTTATACCAATACTATGTCCAAATAAATTACTTTAAGAAAATAATCGTTCAGGTGAATACATGGACCTACTCCAAATTAAACATGGTTCCTTTACGTTGAAAGATATATATGTTATGCACAATAAATTTCAGGAGGAAAAAAGTCCTGAACTAAGGAGATGTAAGGATGATAAGTTGTCTGCATGCAACATAGTCCAAACGTTCAAGACAAGGGAAACAGGATATGAAGATCAAGCAGGATCACAAGGAAAAGTAGACAGCAGTCACTAGTACCAAAGTGACATAAGAAACTCAGAAATAAGTTATATCCCATAGCACTTACATGCTGAACTTGACATAACAAACAAAGCATGAGATCATAAATAGCACTGTCAGAGCAGCCTAGAACAATAACCCAGAAACATTGCCAGATAAAAGCCTGCTAACGCATCAAACTTGTCATTACACCTGGAAGTCTTCTTATTTAGGAGTCAGCTTCATCACCATCCACAACGTGTATTATGATATACACGATATAAACATCCTATTTAAAAGATTTGAATGCTAGGGTCAGAAAATATCTCACATAATGGAACAAGCATATCATTCCATGTGTAACATAAAGCTCTTCAAGCTACAGAAGCAGTTTCTAGCATTTGATTATGAACAATCTCCAAAAAACCTATCACTGGAAAATTCTACGAGACACATAAAGTTCATAAAGGCACCCTTAGAAGGACAACCCAGATCGTCATGCTCAAGGCTGAGTAGAGTTGAGAACAGCACAGCCTCTGAAGTTAAACCTTATTTGGCACACTGGATTCTTCTGGGACAGGACAGTATTGTAAGAGAGTATTCCTATGATGATAGTTTTCTCATCAAGTGTTTGATGTATGATATAATATTTTTTACTGGTTTCAACTGTTTAATGCCACTTCCTTATCCCAACTTCCCAATGAGTCAATTTTTTTATGAGTTCATAGGGGTACCAAAAGATCAAGTGGGGTTATTATCCTATCCTAACACCTAACAAATGTGGGAGACAATAACATATTTATCCTGTCCGCCCAGAAATCCAGTATGCCAAATGGTGCTTCAAGGATCCATAACAATCACTTACATCCTTATCTATAGGAAGATGCTTACCAGTCAATCAGAGAGCCACTAGCTTTTCTCGAAACATTGCAATTCTCAAATGTAACTTGCTTAGGGTGTTTTAACAGTTGACTCATAATCATAATCATGCAATAAATGTCCATTTTAATCCCCTTTGCACCTAAACCATCATTTTCAAAATTTGAACTTCCAAAATCACTAAAATCAACTACAGTTTAGTTGTAAGAGCTTCTGTAATGGAGGTCAGGGGTTCAAATAACTGACATCAAAGTAATCACTTTCCAATATACCTAAAGCTCAGTGACTAATATATTACTTTATTAATGGAAAAATGAACCAACATGAAGCAAGCATGCAACATGATAAAACTCATTTTTAAGAAAGATGTGTCAGGTTTCCATATATTGCTGGTAAAACTAACCCAAAAAGTAAATTATCAGACCTCAGTAAAAATTCTTGTTTGCAAGGTTTGCAAGATAAAGGAGATGGTCATAAGAGAAAATGACACAATTCTCAATTCAGCAGTAGCTTCCATCAGATAGAAATCAGCCACTTTAAAGTCACAACCCACAAAAAAAAAAAAAAAAAAAAANAAAAAAAAAAAAAAAAAAAAAAAAAAAAAAAAAAAAAAAAAAGAGAGAGAGTTCTGTTAGTTTCCAAAGACTTCACTCCAGTTGGCTATAACATTCCTTCTAAAATAATGATTTCAGCACTCAACAACATTCAAATTCTATCAATCATAAGACATTGAGCACAGGAGGTGCAGGACGCTTATCATTTTACTGGCTTTTGACATCATCTCAGAAAACTTTTGATCAATTTGTGTTGCCCTAAAATTTTCACTGATTCTGAAAAAGAGTAGAGCCTTCTCTAAGTAATCCACACCATGAACACTAACTAATCAATTATCATCTACTAACTTAAAAGTGAAAGAAAATCTAAGCCACGTTTCATTAATAGTGATCAGCAATTTCTAAACTGAAATATGTTACAGCAACAATAAGCAAACCCATTTATAAATAAACAATTTATTCAATTTAAAACAGGGACCAAAATAACATCAAACCTACCTGTATTTCTATGTGGAACAGATGGAAAAACAATCTTCATCTAAAAAATTATTCCCCGCATGAGTACAAAGATTTTGATAAAATTAGTTCAAATTTTGGTAGAGGAAATACTAGTATATGATATTTTAACATTTTTTTTGAAATTCAATAAAAGATAAACACTTCACATAAATAATGAATAATTATTATATTATTTAACTTATATGACACAAACTAGAGAATAAAATAACCTTTTTTTCCCTATTCTCTAAGCACAATCTACATCTACATCATAGGTATCATATAAAATGGTCAACGTTAATTAGTAACAAAAAAATTATACTTTTTTACTTAGCAATGAGTAACTTTTATAGACTTGTGCACACTATGACCCTTTAACAATAACATAGATGGCAGAAACTAAAAGAATTTTCACAATTTAAATTATTTTATAATTATAAAGAATAATATGTCTCTAAATTCTAAACCTTTCCAAGAACAATAATTGAAGCTCCAGTTTCATTACATAAATATGAAAAATCAAGACTTTCCATATTGATATCACAAAGATATGAAGGTTTAACATTAGTAAAACATAAATTGATTAACCATAAAGGTCAAAATAGGCAATGTTTTACTAAAACTTCAACAGAGTGAACAGGCTTATGGAGTATGGACAATTCAATACCTGCCCAGCTCATTTTTTTTTCCCAAGCATCCAAACATCCAATTCAAATAGTGCATGTTTCATATAGATGAATCAACAGGCCAATCATATGAGCAACAAATATAAGCAGAAGAAGAAGTAACAAACAGATGGATAAGATTTCATTCTTACAGTAACTTCAACATATTCCTTGGGGCGTCTAATTTTCACAATGGAGCCAAAAAGTTTACTGCCATCAAAAGAAAGAGCTGCTGAGGCATCCTCAGAGGTAAGAAATTCCACAAGTGCTTGGCCCCTCTCTTGGTGCAACTGCAGTTAAGAAATGCAAGGACAACCTCAAACCCATTGCTTCATTCATGAAACAAAATAATAATAATAATAATAATAAAGAAAAAAAATCAACATTTGGCAATCAGAAACTCACAATGCAGCTGATACATGGTCGGGCTCCTTGGACATGATTAACACCAGCAGAGAGTAAAAGGCTATTGAGACAATCCATCAGGGCTTTCTCAGAGGCTGAAGCTGGTAGATTCTCTAGATAAAGCCTTCTCATTGGCCGGGTAGCTTGGGTCAGTTGAACAGAATCAAAGTTGGCATTCTTCTTTGTTGAATCATTCAGAGTGGACACTGAAAGAGGCTTCACAATGACTGGATCCACGGATTTAGCAGCAGCCACATCATGTATGCTTGACAATACAGTATGGCTTGACAATTGAAAGCTAGAAGAAACAAGAGTCAAAGAAGAATTATCTGCTCCTTCAGGAGGAAGATCCCACCCAGCCCTTTTCTTCTCTAGGGAGTACTTAGTTGGGGAAGGAGTCTTAACAGCAGACTCTGATTTCCTCTTTCTCGGTGAATAGCCACCAAGCCCACTTGTAGACCCACCATGTCGATGATGGTGACTACTTGAACCATTAGTTGATACCCTTCTTCTATCAACATCAGAATGCTGGTTTTGAGAACTCTCTTTTTGAGAATGCATAGACAACTCTTTACGCTCTTCATCATGATAATTACGCTTTAGTTCCCTGGGTGAAAGAGATAGTGACCTTCTTCTGCTCCCATGCTCTCGACTTCTTGACCATCTCCTCTCTTCCCTTGATTCATCATGATGTGACTTTGCTGTTTCCCGTCTCTCCCTTCTATTGTAAGTCCCTGGATCGCGATGATTCTCTAGATCTTTTTTCCTGGCTATGCTCCTGTCTTGAGTATTATCATCATCTCCAATCTGGTATTTTCTCCTTATTTCTCTTTCATACTTTCCTCTACTGTCTGCTTGCCTACCCTTACCAGCTGGATCTATCTGATGCTTCTTTTCAGCTCCTCGTCCAGAATCATCACCAGTCCACTTTTTCCTTTTTCCCCCATCATGTCCATCTTTTTCATGCTTCCTTTCATTATTATATTCACCAGGATTCTCATCATCTCCATTTTCATACTTTTTGCTTCTTTTCCTTTCATATTTTTCTCTGTTAATTTCTGCATATCTATCCTTATTAAGGGAACCTCTTGAACGCTTATTTTCAGCTTCATATTCTGAACTATCACTCAACCGCCCATCATTTTTTCTCCAACTACGCGCCTCTTTGTCACTCTTACTTCCTTTTGCTATCCTGCCCATATTATTTAATCCACCACCTAATTTGGTTTCTGAATAATGATTTCCTCTATCTTTAGCCTCAATTAAATTGTCTTCCTTTATATAAGTGTTTCCAACTTTCTTTCCAGAACTTACCTTGACTGGTTCCTCTGGGATATGCTTTTCTATGACAGAGGCTAAACTTTTTTTGCGTCCATAGACCCTTCCAGACTCAAAATGATCAGAAATATTTTCAGAAGAACCTCCAGGTGATATATTCCGTGCTTCCTTGGCTGGGTCTTTTACATTTTCAGACAATTTGTTTTTTCTTCTATGCATAATCTCTTCAAGGCTGAACGGCCTTGTCCGAGCTGAACTTCCTTCATCATAGTTATCCACTGAAAGCCTATTGCTTTTTCTATGCTTCTCTTTCAATTGATCAGATCTGCTCATCTTGTATGATGTAAACTAATTACAAGAATAAATCACGTCCCCCTTATAGATTAAGGAGAACATCAGTGAAATGACCACCTGCTGACATCTTGAGAGTTTCTCAAGCTATCTCTAAATGAGTTTTACCATATCCTGAGAAGGGAATTAAAAAAATTACACTGTCAACCACAAATTTGCATTTGTCTAAGCAACAATTTATACAGTGGAATGAAAGGAATGCTGAAGGTTCCATTTTGATAATAATAAGTCCATTGACATCTTCAAAAAATGTCACGAAGAAACATGAATCACTATGAATCCATAAAGTTGTACTTAACAAACTCAACAAATAAATTGATCAACAGATCTAAGATCTAGATAATTTTGTCAAATCACAAAATAGAAATATAGAAGTAACATTGTATACAATTAAGTAAAGTTAACTCGTAGAGAACAAAATGTGTATTAAGAAAAGGTCTACTGCACCTGAAGTACAAAGTTTAGAACATTNAAAAAAAAAAAAAAAAAAAAAAAAAAAACAGAAAATTGAATTTAAAAATCCATTTTTCCTTCTCGCTTTATCCTAAGGAATTAACAAACCCTAAAAGCACAAGCACTCTGCCAGTCTACAAGTAATTAATTTAATGCTCCAAAACAAAGTTTCAAAGTCCAGAATGAACAAAAGAACAAACCCTTCAGTAACCATAAGGAATGATGGTACCTAGTATACTAATAACAATGCAACTCTTCAAACAAGTATAGAGTGCTCTAAAATCTACAGATCATTGTCCCAAAATCTTAATAGGACTTGCAAGGATAAAGTCCTCCATTAGGATGCTTTCAAGAAATAAGTCTAACTTCATTCCAGTCCTTTCATTCATAACCCAGGAGATTTTGCTAAGGTTTTTCTAATCATCAACAATGACTTAACGGTTTTCAGGCAGTATAGTTTAGGAGAAATCATGTAATTTGAATACCTAGCATTTCAGAAAAGCCCTAAAACACCCACAAAAAAGCCCCAAATTTTTTATCATTCCTTTCCTAAGTTTAAATTCATAAGTCATGACTCATGGTATCTTCAATCCCGCCAGACAAGCATAGCTAAGCAGACCATGCAGTAATATACAACCAAATATAAACTGCATTTCTATTTGACATTCATCCAAAGCCTTTACATATAATATGCTTCAGACTGAACACCAGGTGCTTACTAAGGTACTTTTGGTAAAAATACTAACAACAGGGACTACATCTCCATTTACCAAGTTTTATCCTTAAATTTGCTTAGGACAAGGTTGTTTTCATGGCTTCTCTTGGTTGTTCTGAACATTGTTTTTTTCAAGGAGCCACCTTGATAGAATGCAGAGAGATTGGAGAGCCCTTTCATAATAATCCTTTTTTTTCTTGTGTAGTTTTCTCTAAGGAACTCCTTTTCTTTGTATCCTTTCTCACTTCTAATAAAATTTTCTTTCTCAAAAGAAAAAAAAAAACAAAAACAAATAAAACACTAACAGCTGACTAGTAAAACTACATAGTTCTAGTAATGATTCTTGTAAACGGCTAATGAAACACTATTTTTTAATGGATATATATAATCTTCACAGTTAGTGGTATAATCATCTATCACACAATATATGCATTTCAAAACTTCCAACTTGTAAGTATATTAGTTTACACGTAATATTTTAAAAAATTGAATTAATCAATCCGGAGTATTTTCTAAGGACCTCAAGATTAGTGCCTTCTATATAGATAAAATTATCAAATACAAATCCCATGTATCACACATTAATTAATTAATATCCCTATTATTTTATCCCAAGTTATTAAAATTTGAAATACAATCATTAGCTTAACTAGCATCAGGTGTAAACATAGAACATTAACTTAATTAATGTATAATTTTGAACTTAAGAAAAAAAGTCCCTGATCACCCTAATAATTGAGTTCCAAGTGATTCATACCTATTGTCAAAGAATTAGTCATCCTGAAAGTTTAAGCTATTAGGTGCAAGCCAAATAACGGGAATGGGATTTATTTTTAACATGCCTCCTCATACAAAAGCCCTTTGGACTTGAAGTGCGAGCAAAGCTCAAGCTCACTAATGGGTGAGGATCAAACTCCTAACCACCTCAAAGGGCTATGACCACCATGTCAAAGAAGTCGCAATCCTATAAGCTTAAGCCATTATATGCAAGCCCAAGAATGGGTTTTATCTATAACACCTAGAGAAGAAATTTCCTTATTATCTCCCTCCCTTCATGTTGACAATCTCTCCTTTCCTCCATCTTCATCTATCTGGGGCCTCTACCCATTGACACTTTTCCCCCTTTTTATCAATGTGTAATGTGTGACACATGTCGCCCTTCCTCCCCCACTTCCCCATTCCTCCTCTGTAATGCTTCAATTTTTTTTCTGCAAGTATTAATATTATTTCCTCACAAATAATCATTATAAATTGGGCATGAATAGGTAGGTAAGAGTTTATTTTTCTTCCCTTCTAGTTCTATTTAAATGAAAACAAGCAATCAAGTCAAGGAAACAAAACCACATAAATTGTCACTAGTGCGTGAAGCATATCTCTTAAGTGCAAAGAGCCAAATGCCACCACTGACCAAGGCTGGCAAAGACCAAATCCAGCCCAAACTGAGTACAACAACTCTTAACAACTGCTAGTACATCAAAATGGTGGCCTATATCCTTCTGAGGAACTTCAAAATTGAAGGTACATCAACCATTTCACAACCTATACTCTTAACAGACAAAATCCCATTTGCATTCACCTCAAATCTTTAGTCCATCATTTGTTGCCCTCTAAAACCTCAAATCTTTAGTCCATCATTTATACCTTAACTCAAATATACTCACTGTACTGTATCAACAACATATACCCAAAACCCAAGAGAGCTTTTTTAAATGCTAATGGCTACCACAGCTTATAAATGATAAAGAAGAAAACCCACAAGCCAAAACCACTCCGCAGCAAAGAAAGTTAATTCAAGTAGTTAATACATAGAAGAAAGAGAGAGAACCTGAGAAAAACAGAAGCTCGAGGTAGAGTTGGCTGCTGAAGAAGAGAGGAGAGAGCAGGGTAAGATGGGGTTGATGCGAGGGCGATTTAGAGAGAAAGCAGAAAAAGAAAAAGGGTATAAATTTGAGAGAGTAGTGAAGGAAGTGAAAATGGGGTAATCGGTGATTGGGAGAAGCGGTAAGATAGAGGAGACTAGCACTGGCTAGCGAATTGCGAATTGCGAAGTGCGAGTGGCGGAAGCGCGAATGACGACCTGTTACCTGAAGGAAGGCTAGGCTATATAAATATGATAATCGTTATATTAAAGATCATATATCAAAAAAATCAGAGAAATGCTATTTCTTTCTTCTTTTTTTAATTTGAAAATTGTTATTTAGTCAAAAAAAAATACAAATTTTGCTAAGAAAATGAAATAAAATAATAAAAATTTGAAAATTCTACATGGATATGCTGGATATGCTATATATCACATAGGTATGTTATATTAACGTGTAAATGTAATTTTTATATTTTATTAAATATAAAAATAATTTATTTTATTTTTTAAAATTAATTTAAAAATAATTAATTTATATATATATTATTTACATATTAATTATTTTAATGTAATATGACATATATATAAAGATTAAAAAAAATTAAAAACTTCCATAAAAATTATATATTTATTCAAAAGTAATTATAAGTTTAGTAACGGCAATTCAATTAAATTTTAAATTTGTAGCATTTTTCAAAAGAATTATATATTTTAAGAAAAAGGATCATATACTAAAATTGGTTAATATGATATACACCCCTCAAATAGGAAGAAAATCCTCCATTAGTCTTCCTTGATGAGATGGAATCCAAGAGATCCATCCTTTATTAAATAATGGTAGAGCTGACTTAAAATATTATTTTAAAAATTAAAAAAAAAAATCATGTTTTCCTTGCCGTATCAATAAATTTACTAAATATTGGATATCAATATAAATAATTTATTTTTAAAATAAAAGAATTAATTTATTTATTTTATGAAAACAGAAGATGAAAATTACAATTTCACTTAATAATAATTGTAACCTAATTAAAAATTATTAGATAGAATTTTTTTTGAGTGATTTATCAAAAATTATTATTGATTCAAGTGATTTAAAAATAATTGTCTCCTAATTTTAATTACACTCATTTAAAACTATTTTCTTATTTTCTAAACCGTTAACTCAGCTGCGTAAGAAAGGAAAATCCTCACACTGCACATGGTTTGGATTGGGGTAATCTGGTAAGAAGAAAGCGCGAAGAACTTGACGTTCCTATTTTGAATACGCAGAATCAAATGGATCCGGTAACTCAAGCTTCTCTTCTCTATTTGTTGCTACCTTGTTGTAGATTGGGTTGCTGAAATTTACAGAGTCTTCAACTATTCTGTCATCTAGCTCAACACAGTAGAGACTGGTGTATACTGGTATGGAATAAAAATCGCAGAATCATTGATAAATTGAGTTGCATTTTGTTAAAAATTTGATCTTTGACTCTTACACTCGCTTGAGGGGTTCCCATTTTACACAATTGGCAATTCCTTTTTTATTGATGGGTATTTGTTGGCGTTTACCAGAATTTTTAATTTTAATTGGTCTGTAATTTACGCTCAAGTTTGGTTACCAAGTGTTTGTGTTTTGGGTGAAAGACGCATTCCTATTTGCTTTGGTGGCACAAGTTCTTTTGGAAGCTCCCAGACACTTAAGCTAGTTAAATTGGAATATTCACAACGCAGAAAACGTGAAAAGATGGTTTGACTTGTGTGCTTGATCCAAAACCAATTTTTTTGGTAGTAGAAGATACACTAGCTGCAGCAGATGTAGAGACACTGTCTAAAACATATTTCACAAGGTAAAACTATCGCATAACCACATAAGCTTAAGATTTTAAAAAGTAAGTGTTTGCAGGACTCTCTTAATAAGAATTATGTGGTGACTGGATAGGCCTTTTAGCTGAACACTAATAAAGATACCTTCACAAACCTACAATGTCCCAGATTTGCAACAGTTCCAATCACACTTGATTCACTAGTAGCAGAGAAAAGGATACAGAAAGGACTGGTTGAATGTGTGTTTAGATCTAGCATCAATAGCAAAAGATAAGCCCTAGGCTGATGCAGAGTCTTACTTGTTGTATTACCTAGTGGCCAGCCGAGTAAACCAGTTGACTGGGAGGTCAAACCTGATCCCTGGAGAAAGTTTTGATTGGATGGTTCTCTCCAATTTTGCATGCATATAACATGTTATCAGTGGAGCCTGTTGCTGATGAAACCTTTTGTTGCAATCAACATCATGAGTTAGAGTTGGAACAATGCACTTTGCAAATGATCTAATTATTTTGCAGGTGAGGTGGTGAGTAACCGTAATGATTTCAAACTTCTTTGCAGAATCAGATACCCTTTCATATGGAAAGGTATGTTGGCACTTTATTTGACAGTTCAAATTGCAAATATACTACATTATATTAGTGGAAAATATGTTAACTGTGACCTAAAATGCTGTGAAGTGCTTATCACTGCTGTATTCTTGGAATGTAGTAAAGAACAATAGAAAGAAACTTCGATACCTTTTGTCCAATTTATACAATATAAACTCTTCAAAAGAGAATTATTTATACCACATCCAAACAAATTTATGGGAACTCGTTTGCTCATTATATTACGAAAGTGGGTTTAGTATCAAGCACTTGTATTGGTTGCTATGTCTTTGACATGAAAGGAAGGATTTGCTGTGGAAAGTATTTTACATGTGTGGCATTAATAAGTTAGTTGGTTGTTATAAAAATTACTATAACTTAAGAGTTAAGTTTTCTGAACAGACTTCATAGACTTTAGTGAGATTATTGTTACAAAACATTTGAATTTTTTTTTCTTTCTTACTGCATATATTTCATGTCATTTTGCTAAATGGTACCATACATAAATTTCTCAAAGTAAAACACTTGCATATAACACAGACAAACTGTAATTTTTGTTCAGAAAGATAAATACACTCACACACACGCAAATGCACACGCACACACATATATATATTGAGTAAAAACAAAAAACAAAAAGGAGAACATATAATTGGAGGATAAGATATCCTCCTTAGGAAAAGAATAAGGAAAGAAGCACAAAGAACATAGAAGGAGAACATCAATACAATAAAGCCCATCAGTCCTTCTTAATATCTGGCAAACAAACTCCCTTAAACTACCCATGGGCTGCACACCTAAGAGAAGGTGGCAAGTAAAAAATCCTATTCCAAAGCAGGGGCAAGGACAAAGACTTCTATTTAAAGATGTCAGTATTATGATCTAATCAAATGCCCCAAATAGCAGTAAAACCAGCTTTCATGCATAAGACATTGTCCTCATTAGTCCTGCCAAAAAATTTCAATCTAATTAAAAAATTGATCCAAATTATGATGGCTAACCTATATTTTCCAAAAATATCCAATAAACTTATCTGCACTTAATTAGGGGCTGGTACATGAAAAAACAATATAAAGATTGCTTTCTATGGTTCTATTAGACTAAATTCCTTTATAATGCCATCAATACACCTAGAGTATGTTAGACTCCCCTCTCACCTTAGAAAATGGAAGTGTATTGACATAGTAGTCTACGAAAAATAAACCCAGAGGATGGAAGAAGAAGAAGAAGAAGAAGAAGAAGAAATATTGTAGGATGAACAAACTGAGTACAGTTTTAAGATGAAGGCAGCTTATATGATCTTAATGTAAATAATTGGAAGCAAACTGAAGTTGCATGAAAAAGTAAAAATCAAACAGAAAGTAAATTAAATACGATATAAATTTAGCAACGAATAATTAATGCTCAAACTCCAAAAGAATTGTACAAACATCTGCACATGCTATATAATTCCCTTCCTAGTTGAGATATCTTTTCACAACCCACTTTAGGGATCTTGAAAGCTGAAAGGAGAATAAGGTGCTTTGTACTCTTTTTCTGGGGTGACTGTTAAGGGTTTGGAAGAACCCTTGTTATATATAATATCATAGCATTTAAGAATTTTTGTGGAAGAAAAATTTCTTAAAGAAATAGAAAGTAGAAGAACAAAGGCAAAGGATAAGATATCCTCATAAAAGAAAGAAGAAAACATACCAAAAAAAAAAAAAAAANAAAAAAAAAAAAATAGAAAGACATATTGACACCAAGTGGCTATTGAAACAAATCAATAGAAAGACACAACTGCATCCTAACGCTAATGCTGGATGACATGGACCGATAAATATTCATATTTTACATACAACAATTGTCACAAAACAACAGGGGCACATACCTTAGTTAAGCCTATAAAGTCTGTGCATAAAACATATTCAACAATTCTTGCCAGCGGGATATTTTTTTGTCTTTTGTGCTAGATATGTTAGATAATTCCGTTTTGCTTTAGGGTTGGTTGTCTTCTCTTTGTGTTATTGGTTGTATCCAAATTTAACGGTTATTCTGTATTCTCTGTATAAAACAAGATTCATGCCTCTTACATTTAAAATGACTTATTTATTGGGTTATGAATTAACAAAATATAAATATTTAACTTTTATTGTATTGATTGAACATTCAAGACTAAAATCGCAGGCCAAAAAATTCATGGACTGGTGCTGAATAATATGGAACTTGAAATTACTTTTGTTTAAAATATGATGAAAATTTTAAACCTAAATAAATAATTAATAAAGCATGGCATTACTCTAATGTGTCAATAGATGTTATGGTGAATGCACGTACTAATTACAAAAGAAGTAATTGTTTTCTGTCCTTTTTCTGCAGGGCAGAACAAACTTTACTTTCAAACTAACACGTTCTCTCACACTTTGCTTCTACTTGTAAGTTTCCTATTTGCTCTTCACTCTAAAAATGTGAACAACTTGTACAAGTCCTCTCTTTTAAACCAAGTAACTATGAAGAAGTTTCCATTTATATTCAAGCTCTTTCAAAGCAAACTTTTCAGCTTCGGTCCATTAAAGCCCTTAGAGTTGTCCCCATTCTCTGGAGGTACTTCATGTGGATTCTCTTTGTAACTTCCATTTTTATTTTTATTTTCTAAAATATACTTGTTCTTTTGTGTATTTTCAACTGTTTGTGGATTCAACCTCATTTTCTTTGCATTGTTTCCTTTGCCTTTTGTTTTTGTATCTTCAGATTATGATTCTATTTTTTTTTTTTTCTTGTAACNGCAAAAAAAAAAAAATTTCTGCATTCATATCCCCATACTGAAATGGTTCTTGTTTCTAGAACACTCTTGATTCGCATCTTGTTAATTCTAACAATGCATATTAGAATATTTGTTAGTCATAATATATTTTCCTTTGTTACGTTTCTCCTTGTCCCTTTACATTAAGTTGGTAATATATTTGTCTGCCTAAGTTAATTTTTTGTTTCAGAAAGTATTCATTGTATATAAAAAATAAGAATNGAAAGTATTCATTGTATATAAAAATAAGAATGTTTTTCCTATTCAAGGCTGACTTTAGGATGTTTGGTCTCTTTGCTTTAAACATATTTTTACTTTTTGTTATAATCTTTTGCATTTGAGTTGGATACAGTGAGGGAGAACATTCATGATTACCCATCAAAATTCATAAAATTTTGTGGCATCCTTTTGTGAAAGTTCTTTAGAAACCATGGTTATATTTTTGTGTAAATCTTTACATTAATTTTCATGTCCCACACTATAATTTCATTTGTTGCTTGGTTCATTATTATAAATTCATGAACCATATTGTGCCGTTGTGTCATATAAATATCTGAATTGCCATGGTGCCATAAAAAGTCATTAATATTTTGTTCGTTGTTGGGAAAGGACATGAAGAACAATCCATTTGAGATATTGAATGTAAATATTATTTATTGTTTTGGTTTTCTCATTGATATTTTACCTTAAACAAGCATGGTAGTTATGTTCAAATTAATTGATAATCTTTTTCAATAAAAAAAAAAAACTTTCTTGGATGTATAGGGTGATAAGTCTGATTTTATTGTTAGTTTCCTTTATCTATACATTTTGGAGCAGAGCCATAATTTGTATATGGCACTTATGATTGTGATATTCTTGCTGACATGCCAACATGCTTACAATAATATTCATTTCTTGTCAGAGAAGGGCCATTCATGTATAGTTTTGAGCATTCACAAATGGGCTTCAAGGGGAAATTGCTTGCAAAAGGTATGGTGTTGATTGTCTTCCTTACCTTATTCTTCTGTTGGTATAAATATCATTTTCCTTTTTCTTTTTGTTGTATCTATAATGATGAGGGTCATGTATTATAGCTTTAGTATGTTAATTTCCTTAAATATTGGGTTGTGGTTGAGAATATAGCTGAAATCAGAGTTTGGAAATATGAACCAATGACTTTTAGTGTCTCTTGTATTCATATTACTTAAGTTTAAGATGTATTATTGTACTAGTGTTTGACTGTTGATGTACGTGCTATTACTCATTATGTGGTATGTGTTGCATGTGAATATGATGTAGAACAGCTAAGAGGGGTCAATTACAATTTTTTATTGACTTTTTATATTTTTTATGTAATTTTCGTAGGAATTATTTTTAAAGATTTTATTTGGTTATTTTTGGTAATTTTAGGAAACTTATGGTAGAATTAAAATCCTAATAGGATAATAAATAGGTTATGATTATTCTAGAAGGGTTATTTCTTGGTGGGCAAGTTTTATTATGGGAATAAATAGGACTACTATGTGTAAAACGAAAAGAGCTTATTTTCTCCCTTATGAATATTATTTCAAGGATTTTTATTCTCTTTCTAGTGGATTCCAAAGTTTCTTGCCTAGTGGATTCTAGCCTGGCCCCAATTTCACTCTTCTGTTCAGCGTTAGAATAAAAGTGGTTGGAATGATCTTTATTCTCATATGGTGTTTTTTGTAACCTCATGATTTGTTGATTTTGAACGTTGTGTTAGACAAAGAATCTAGAGCCTTTTGGTACCCTTTGGATTTAAAATTTTATTTAAAATTCAGTAACCCGATAATTAATAAGATGGGCTTGTTGCTGCCTTCACTATTGGTGAATCTTTTGCTTTTTGTGGGCCCTGAAGGAAACCTTTTTTGCCATATGTGATGAAATATGTGCTAAAATGGAGTAACAAAATGATGTGATTTGGGATAGGGCAGTGCAATAGCCTCTCTTTGGTGCTATGCCCATGGACTTTGCAAGGGAGTTTACCTTACAGATATCAGAGGAATTGGATAGCTTAGTGCACTTATATTCTTGTGTTTTCCTGCTTTTGTACTTTTTTTTAATTTTCTGCTCAGGAGGCCATAAGTAATCAAAAATAAAAAATAAGATAATGAAAAAAAAAAAAAAAAAAAAACAAACCAAACAGTTATGTTGTATTGGCACTACATAAATAATTGACATAGATAGAAAAATAGATACAAAATAAGGGATAAGTTATCCTCCTTTAATTTTGTAATCCTTTGTCTTAATGAATTTCTTCATTCATAAAAGAAATGCTGGGATAAATATACCTAAATAAGCATAGATGCTTTGGATCAAATCTGATGTACAGTTAACTTTTTCAGCATCTAGAAATTAGTTGTTATATCAGAATAAGCTATTGAAGTTTTTACTTATTACTATGCAGTTATGCACATATGGGTATTATCTTGTTTTTCTTCCATTGATCTAGTAGAACTGATAAAGTAATAATGTATATGAGATTGATATATATAATTTGTGTGTGATATATAGAATGTTTTACTTTTTGAAACCTGTATTTTTTTAAAAAAATTAATATACCTAAACAAGCATATGTTTGGATCTAAGATTTGATTATCAAACCATAAGCTTCGTGCTGATACAAAATATGATGGTCAAATCCGGTCAAACCATTATATCCTGCTACAACCCGATAATGATTTCCTCTTGACAAGTACTGTATAAGACCAGATGAAAGCGCTGTTCCCACCATCTCTCCAGTTCTCATCTGTAAACTCGCCCTTTGGTATTTTCACTTTCTACTTGCCTCACTGGTGGTCACTCTTGTGGACCTGAAAGTGCCCCATAAATGGTAGGTCAACTTTGACCTGCAAATTTGGCTTCAATTTTTTTTGAATTTTTCTTTGATTGTGCATTCACATTTGTATTTCTGAGGGTTTTATTTTCCATAACCTTTCACTGAATTAGATTGCATCAGGAAGGAGCTGAACGAGAGCAGAGTCCCTTTTGCAAATAAATCTGAGTTGTTGATCTATGTGTTGAGTTCTCAAGTAAAGATACATGAAACATATTGGAATTACACAAAAAATGATTGAGAAATTGAGTGGATGGTTCAAGAAGCTGAGAATGATATTTATGCCAATCTGCTGCGCTACTGCAGTATGAGACAGTGAAAAATGGTGTTGAAGGTGGCTAAAGCAATGGATTTCTGAACCTGCAGATGACCAAAGTCTCCAGACTTTGCACAGTGGTCATCTCCTCTCTCTCTCTTCCCTTGCCACTGTGTTTGTGGATAATATTTTTGTTGGTTTCTCTGTTTGGGAATGCAGCTTAACTTTGAGTGTATGAGCATTGAGAATCCTAATAACCATAAATACTGGAAAGCAAAAAGTTTTATTTTCCTTATTCTATTTATTTTAATATAGAAGCAAACTCTAGATGGAAGGTTTTTTTCCTCTTTAAGATTCTGTGCTACTCTAACTCTAGATGAAATCCTGACAGTACATTTTTGTTGTTTTGTCCAATCCAATGTCTAGTTATGAGTGGTCTAGTAATTTTAATTGGAAATTTATATAGCATTTTATGTGTATTTTTATGTTATGCAGAAATTATTAGTGATAAAGTTAGCCATATAATTTTGAACAAACTATAATTGAAAAGTAAGAAAGTAAAACCATTTGGATTTTATTATGCAAAAGGATAGTTTCATCCAAGTTGGCTTCTTTTATTATAGAAAGTATTATTAGGTTGAAAAACACTATTCTGTTGTTTATACTGCTGCACACCAAATGCTAGATGATATAAAAAACTTACAAGCTTCTTATACTATCAGGCCTTATCTTGTCCTTTATCCTCATATTTTATCCTATAGGACGCACCGAATGAGGACTTAATGCATTACTATATGCTTCTATTACTGATAATGTATAATTAGAAAATTGGAAAAACATTTCTCTTCCTTCATGTAGTAGAAATTGTTGAATTTTCATGTTATAAATGCTAAGAGTGAGATTGTTAAACTGAGCAGTTGTCAGATTAGGAAATTGTAGTTAGCTAAACAACTAATATAGGTTAGTTGTTATATATAACAATACCGTCTATCTTTACCTTATTAATTTATTTTAATATGAATTAGATTTTGTGTGGAATGAAAGGGAGGTACTTCATCTCACCACTTATCAATGTGGTTGCTTTTCTTTTGGTTAAGTGAAATGGGTATGTTGAGACTATCAGACTGTGGAGGCCCTCCGTCCGTGTTACAGTTGGAGCTTTTGCCCTTAGTGGAACTTGTTCTCACAGGGGCCTAGCCAGTATCCCTTATATTTCCAGCTGGGGCCCTTCCTGGGGACAATCATGAGGGCCTGAAGCACTCTCTTAAGGCGGTTTAACTATAGTCTCACCCCACCCTGCCAAAGGCTATGTAGTTGCATTAATTGAGTCAATTTATTAGCAAATTAGTCTTTCGTCCCACCAGTTGTCTATGTGGTTGCCTTTTTTTTTTTTTTTTTTTTTTTTTTTTTTTTTTTTTTTTTTTTTTTTTTTTTTTTTNCCTGTAGATAACTACTACTCAAAGGGGCCTAGACATGTGTCCCTCATATGCCCGGCTTGGGCCCTTTCTCAGGGGCCTATCACGCTGCCACCAGCGCCCCCTCAACCTCCAGGTGGTTTAACTATAGCCTCACCCTTGCCCGGCCAAAGACAATGTGGCTGCATTAATTGAATAGGATATTTTCGCAAATTATCATTACAATTACTTTACTTGGTAACTTTTAAAGACTTGTTGAATGGGGTTGTTGGATTCAAATTTAACAACCAAACCCTAGCAGCCACACTTCGGTTTTGGCTTCTCTGCTAAGAGTTGCTCAAAGTCTAAAATTTCCTATGAATATGCTTCACCATTGCTAGATCTTTCATCATATCTATGCTTTTCATTTCCTGGTAGGGTGGAAATAGTGTTTATAAGGTATGAGCTCTCACAATCTCAAATTTTCCTCAGTAATATTTCCTCTTTTCTGTATTTTGGGTATTCAAATTTTTTTTTGAAACACCTGTGTGCAATCATATTTGTTTACTTTGTCGACAATCTCCTCTCTACTGGTTTTAATGATTATTTTCTAGGTGAACAGATCTGATCTTTATATTATTTGTAATGAATTTTGTTCAATACTGTTTTCTTTATAGCTAATCGATCCAAGATGGTTTATGACTCGTATATTATTATCTTAGGATTCAATTATAGTATGGCTGTATGGCCAAAAGAAAATTATAATATGGCTGTTTTGTTTAAGATTTATGCAATACAATTGGGGGACCTTTTCCATGATAATTATGTATGACTTTAGAACCTAATGTACGTCTGGTGTTATCAAAATTGATGTGGGGGAATTCTTTTTTAGATGAAAAAATGTTTGGAAATTTCACTAGTTTAATTTTGAAGTGCGGATGCATTGATGTCATTGTTACTGATGGAAAGAGTAATGTGTCCAAAACGCCTAACTTAGATCTCAGTTTTATAATCTGGTTTAGGGGCTTTGGAAAGCAGAAGAGGAATAAGATGATTTGTACCTGTATTTTTATTTTTATTTTTTCTGGAGTGTGGTGTATTTGATTGGAATACAATGCCAGAACTTTTATTCAGAAATCTCTTTTTCCTCATCTCTTATGTGATAGGCTTGTCTTACTAGCTTCTGTGTGCTTGTCAACTGATGGATATTTTTAAGGTTATTTCTTTGTCTGATATTGTAAGCACAGCTCTTTCAAGCTGAGTTGATTTTATTTTCACTTTTCTTCTCCTATTCTTGTTTCCTTTCTGCTGCTCTAGGAGGGTTCCTGATCCTCATCTCTCGTAATCCTTTTTCTCTCAATGCATTCTTCTTTTATTTTTCTTTTTCTTGAGAAAACAGCTTTGTTCAAAAACAATGATTATACTCTATCTAGTAGTTAACAGTAGGATGCTGTTTCGTAATTAAATGATATTGATATACAATAAGAAAGAGCCAGAGCAGGTTATCTCACAATATTTGGAAATATGTGTAGATTTTTCTGAATTTTCTTGGAGTTTTCTTTTAATAATTTATTAATGTATATCTCCTGATTTGATTTTTTGGTATGGGTATAAATAGGCCTCTATGATGTAAAATGAAGATGGCTTATTTAGATATGATATTTTCAGATTCGAGTGGTTTTTGAACCCTAAAAACCTATTTCTCTGTCCAATCTCAATTTATTGTTTTTTTCCCCTTATTCTGTCACAAGTAGTTGCTGTCCTCTATTTCTACTGCATCACAAATATTGCTTCTCATATATGATGTGGGGAAGCAACACACTAGAAAAAGCATCTAAGATTCCTTTCATATAGGTTTATTTGAGATAAATGATGATAATAGGTGTCAAGAGGGGTAAAATAAGTTTGGATTTGATGTTAAATACAAAAAAGTAGGTTCGTAATTAAATCAGCCTTTTTTTATAATTTATAGAGATTCCTTGGCATGCATAATGGAGTCAATTATAGAAAGTTTAGTGCGTCAAACATTTAGCTGTACTCAAGATTACCCGCCCATGCATCTCCTTTTATGGGACCTAATCTTGGTAATGTCTGTTGACTGTATGCATTGTAGATACACTGAAGTAATCTACTGTCAATGCTGTTTCTCTTCAGTTGATCAAGTTGTGTGTCTGAGTCTTCGTGTTCTTGTTCTTGTTAGTTCAGCTTTCTTTATGTTTCTCCAGAGACTTATTTTAGTGACCTGTTACTGCTGTCTAGGTTATGGAGTTCAAAGCCTATCTTCCTGGGTGCAAAGAACTCCAGAGAAAAATGATCATTGGGATGATGATTCAAGAAGCTTAGAACTCCTTCAGGACTTTCTGAAATCTAGTTGTAAGAAGAAACTTTCCCAAAACATAATTTGTTAATGAAAAAAGAACATTTCACAAAAAGCAGGATGACAGAAACTAAGTCAACATGCAAGATAGTGAAGAAACGAGACTCAGAAAAAGCTTCTAAACTCAGCAATAAGCCCCCTAGGAAGCAACAAAGAAAGGGGGAAAACCCAACCCGAATCATGTCAACTCCTGACCAGTCTTCCAATTTTGGACATTCAAACTCCCGGATCTGTAAAAATTCTGCTTGTAAAGCCCTTCTACCTATTGGTGGCACATTTTGTCGAAGGTGCTCTTGCTGTGTTTGTCATCGTTTTGATGATAACAAGGATCCCAGTCTCTGGTTGTTATGCACATCTGAATCTCCTCGTGGGAACTCCTGTGGGTCATCTTGTCATATTGAGTGTGCCCTTCAACATGATAAAGTGGGAGTTGTTGACCGCGGCCAATTGTTACAACTAGATGGTAGTTATTGCTGTACACTTTGTGGTAAAGTTACAGGAATAATTGGGTGAGTATTTTTCTTGCTTAAATATGGATGTTATAATGCTCATATGAATTTCTATTTTCTTTTCATTTGTTTTCTTCTTGTTATTATCTTTTGCCTCACTATCCCATGGCAAATAATGTTTGTCTTAAAGACAGTTGTCCCCCTCCCCTCTGCAAGCAACTTTGGTCTATTGAGGCTTGAATCCTTACCAATTTTGGGTTGCAGCAATATAATATCACTTCGAGGCATGCATTGTGAATACTCTATTGAATGAAATGAACTAGGAAACAAATTTACTTTTATGTCCTGTCTCTGATCTACTCACAAACTGACTCAAGAGCTGCAGCAATAAAGCAAGCATGAAATAGTTACAGCTGATGCTACCTTTGACGTGGCTTTTAGCTGAGAAATGAATTCCACTATGGCTTTGCATGGTTCCTTTGTTTTGATAGTGAAACAGGAAAACGAGTTGTCTTCTTGTTTGCACCATTTGCACCCTTTCTGTTGTGTTGCTGGGGATTGGTGAACCAATTTTTCAACCCTACATTAATGACATTGGTGGTTTTTGTTTAATACTGGCAGATATTGGAAGAAGCAGCTAAATATAGCGAAAGATGCTCGTCGTGTAGATGTACTATGTTATAGGATATATTTGAGCTACAGGCTTCTCAATGGAACTTCGAGGTTTAAAGAACTGCATGAAATTGTAAAAGATGCAAAATCTAAACTGGAAACAGAAGTGGGTCCAGTGAATCGAGTTTCTCCAAAGATTGCACGAGGCATTGTCAGCAGACTCTCTATTGCTAATGATGTGCAGAGACTCTGCACTCTAGCAATTGAGAAGGCTGATAAGTGGTTGTCTACCATTTCCAATGTGGATCCAGAACCCAGAGGTTGGAACTAATACGTTTGGTCTCTTTTATCCTTCTAGTTCCTTTTCAGGAAAACTTTATTTATATGGTTTGTGATAATTTTATGTACCTTACAGAAGTTTCACTCCCTGCTGCCTGCGAATTTGTTTTTGAAGAAGTAACATCATCTTCTGTCGTAATCTTTTTGATTGAAATGTCTAATGCATCCTCTGAGAACATTCAAGGCTACAAGCTCTGGTACTATAAGAGTAAGGAGGAGCCACCCACAAAAGATCCTGTTTGTGTGTTTCCAAGATCTCAGAGGAAATTTTTGATAACCCACCTGCGACCTTGCACAGAATATACATTCCGGGTTATATCTTATACTGAGACTGCTGACCTGGGATATTCTGAGGCTGTTTGTTTCACCGAGAGTGTTGACATATTTAGAAAACGTGGTAAGAAAAAGAACCATCATACTGGAGGCAGTTCTTCTGGCTCCCAAATGAAGCCCAAACCCACATTGGCAGATTCTGGATTTAAGGTTCAAGACCTTGGAACAGTTTTATGTCTTGCTCGGGCTCAAGAAAAAGCTTGCCTTGAGGAGCTTTGCTTTGCTGATGTGAAAAATTGTTCTGAGCCAAGCAAAATGGTCTCACTTGAAACATCAGCAGAAGAGCAATTGCCCCCCACACTTTCTGGTGGCCTTGATTTAAATGTTGTTTCGGTGCCTGACTTGAATGAAGAACTGATGCATCCTTCTGAGCCTTCCAAGGATGAAGATGATAATTGTACTTTGCCAGAGGCCGCAGATCATGATGTCACTCTTCAAGCCGCAGAGAAAGCTGGTTCAGCAAGATCGAGTGATAGCGGAGACTCCAAAACCTGCACTGATGAGCCAACTGGAGAAATGCCAGCAGTTGATTCCCTTGCAGATAAATGTAAAAAAAGGGCAGCAAGCACAAATGAGGAGATACATGATCATGATGGCACTCTTGCAAATGGCTCTCCCTTGTTGATATCTGATGGTTTACGTTCCTTGGATAAAAACTTGGAGGATTGTGTGAAATCAATTTGTTGGCTAGAACGTGAGGGTCATCTCAAAAGGGAATTTAGATTGAAATTTCTGACATGGTTTAGTTTGAGATCAACAGAGCCAGAACGTAGGGTGGTTAATACCTTCATTCAGACTTTGATCGATGATCCTGGTAGTTTAGCAGGACAACTGGTTGACTCATTTTCTGATATTATCAAGCAAGAAGCCCAGAAATAGATCCTTGTAGGAAGCCACAGCATTAGATTAAGGACTGGAGATTCTACTCTGAGATATTGCTGTTAGAAAGCCTATTATTACACTGCCTCATATTACCCTGATTGTTTTGCCTTCCATTTTGAGGCCCTTTTTATTGGTCAACTTTGAAGTTACTCATTTCTTTTGCAGACAAGTTTTATTCCAGCAAACAGGATTCGCGTTGCTGATTGTGTAGACAATAACTCATTTTCTCCTAGGAAGGAGGTTAGAACAATTTAGAATGCATTTGCTTTTTCCTCAATTAATGCAATTATTGTGATAGTTTCAAATTTGACGTCATTCTAATTTTTATTTGGAAAGGGTACTTAAATTGATAGCTGATTTTATTCATGTCCTGTCGTTCTATTGTATCTTTAAGTGTTTTTGTATAGATAAACGTTTTTTAGAAAAAAAAAAAAAAAAAAAAAAAAAANATTTGCTTTTTCCTCAATTAATGCAATTATTGTGATAGTTTCAAATTTGACGTCATTCTAATTTTTATTTGGAAAGGATACTTAAATTGATCGCTGATTTTATTCATGTCCTGTCGTTCTATTGTATCTTTAAGTGTTTTTGTATAGATAAACGTTTTTTAGAAAAAAAAAAAAAAAAAATGCTTCACTCAAAAAAAAAAGTTATTCTTTTTTGTTTGCATGAGTTTCTCACATGGCCAAAAAAAGATTTTTACAACTTTTACAAGTACTTTATCAAGTCAAAATTGAGATTTTTGGAGAAGCTCAAAAATAAAACTTTTATCTGCTTCCTTAAGTAATTCTTTTTTTCAACCAACTGTATATCTGTTTTGCTCAGGAACCACTATCTATTTGTGCATTGGGTTTGATCATGGATATTTACAATTCTCATTGGCATCATTACACATAGGCTTTATTTAGCCACTGAAGGCCAACATGACCTTCGTTGTCAGTAAAATTCTGCCTTGTCACTGTATGAAATATGAATAATCCATGCAACAATTTTTAAAAGTCTAAAGACTACGTAAACTCTTTTTCAGGTAAAATAGACTACTTAAATTCATATTGGACCATTTATTACAAAATTATACAGAGTTCCCTCCTGTCCGAATCTTGATTGTTGACAATGAGATGCAAAAGTAGTGCAAGTATTTGCAATTCTCACTATAAATTTTCCATCATAAACAGGCAGATCAAAGCTCCTCAAAAATATTTAGTCTTAGCTATGGAAGAATTTGGCAAACCATTGAACAAGATTGAAACAAAGCATAAATGAAAAATTTTCTTGTTTACTTTTTTCTTTCATTTGACATCGATAATTTGAAAATCAAACAAAGACCTCTAACCACATCTCTACTACTCCCTCAATCAATCATCTGCCCTGAAGACCAAATAAGAGATATGAGGGATTCACTGCAACACTTCACGCCAAGTAGAAAGTGGTGCAAATTGCTAAGTACGACATATCTACAGCACAAAGGTAGGTAGACTGTAATACTCTACGGAGATATACTTCACGTTCAACATCATTCGTCATTTAAGAATAAAAGATGAACAATTTTGAGTCAGCTTCACATGAGATTACAAGCTCAAGTACATCTTCAGTTTCCAACAGAACTTTCTGACCAAATATGTGCCCAAAAGCTCGACTACGAAAGTGCATGCTCTAGTTCTTCTATACCGGCATCCCTGGTACAAATTACCCCTTCACCGCATATTTTCTCTGCGCCGGACATATCTGGTTCTATCATTGTATCTTGGTCTGTCTTGAAGCCTTTGTGGCTGTGGCTCCACCCTTCTCTGTCTCTCAGGTGGCCTCTGGACAATCTCTCCATTCACAAATAATTCCGCTGCACCAAAGAAAGTTTCGAAACTCAGATTAAAAACCCTTGAGTAATGGTACATGTTGAGAAAATGGGGGCAAAGGTGAAACAACAAAATATAAAGATGAGCTCCGCAGTGTGTTGCACTCCCTTGTAGCAAAAAAAGAAAAAAGATGAGCAATTGTAAAATGCTCAATTATGGTATGAAAAGAACAGAGAAACAAAACAAGGACCCAGAATAACATGGGCAGTAATGAGGAAACTTTTAAAATGTAAAACTTTTGGATGGTTGAGGATACATCAAGTGATTGGATGTATCAAATCCAATGATTCTGCAACTCCATGAATTAGTGAAGCAACAGAACATGATAACAAAGAAATTTTATGTAAGTCCATTAGCATTCAAAGCTAGGCATCACCAGGTGAGAGTTATTAGCTTTGCCAAGATGGACTATTGATAACAGGAGAACAGAAAACAGATTGATGTGGACCAACTAAAAAGCATGCAAGAGACTTATGTTTTGTACCAACGACAAGCAATCTCCAGAAAGTACAAAATAAGCCCAATACATTGAAAAGGAGACATAAAATACGCTATAAGGCTGACAATAGATTAATGTTTAATCTCTACTGATCTGCATCTGCACCAAGTACATATAGCACAGAGCAGTTAAGAGAGACATTACCCAGTCACAGTTATTAGCTTTGCCAAAATGGACTGCTGATAATATGAGACAGAAACAGAAAAGAGCCTACATTGTTGTCAACTATATAAAACATGCAAATTATTAGCTGGCTTAATCCCACTGCTGTAATTCAGAATGCTCAGAGATAATTACTTAAAAAGATTATTAAAACAATCCGTAAACCTGTCTAATGGAATATGAAAATGATTTTCCAGGACAAGCTAAAACGGATGTGGCGGACTATTATATTTCATCCCATCGACAAGCCATCTTCATAAAGTATAAATCAGCCCAATAGGCCAATATAATGAACATATATATGAAGACTGACAATAGATATGTGTTTCATCTCCCCTCATCTGCGTCTCCACAAAGTATATAAAGCACAGAACAGTTAAGAGAGACATTTGATGTTAGTCCATATATTAAATGCTAAACCTTGTACGCAAGACACTTTAGCTTTTTCAAGATGTAGATGGACTGGCATTCCTAAGACAAATTACTAATAACAATAATAAGCAAAAAATAAAGAAAAAAAAATTATATAGAGCAAAATTGCATGAACTAACATTTTCCAGGTAAAATATTAAGATCGCAGTTTTTGGTAGACCAGTGTTTGTGATAACAGACAATCATATGGTGAACATTTATTCCATAATAAGAAAATGATTTAAAGAAAAAAGAGTTATAGTTTAGAAGTCCAAAATAATGAAAGTGCACATTATTGCACAGACATAAATAAAATGCCAAGATCTAACTATTGAAAAGTGCTTTTATACTAAACAATGTATAGAGACATTCCACTAAGTCTTTCATTCTTTCAGAAGAAAGATAGATATTGCATATAAAAAATGCATCTCCAATAGCAATTAAAAAGAAAAAAGCTCAAGCAATTAAGCATCAAAACTAAGGAGCAAAGCTGTAATTTGATGACAGAAAAGTATTATGCAGCCTCGAATACTCACCACCGTAGTCCTTATATTCAGGATCGACATATGAATCNCATAAATAAAATGCCAAGATCTAACTATTGAAAAATGCTTTTATACTAAACAATGTATAGAGACATTCCACTAAGTCTTTCATTCTTTCAGAAGAAAGATTGATATTGCATATAAAAAATGCATCTCCAATAGCAGTTAAAAAGAAAAAAGCTCAAGCAATTAAGCATCAAAACTAAGGAGCAAAGCTGTAATTTGATGACAGAAAAGTATTATGCAGCCTCGAATACTCACCACCGTAGTCCTTATATTCAGGATCGACATATGAATCGGGAAGGACAAACAGAACTCCGGGCAACCCTATTCACAGAAGAAGGAAAAGAAAATAGAAAATTGAGGGAAAAAATTTACAATTGTCACCAATGAAATAATCAGGCATGCAAAGAAGTAATTCTATAACAGACCTTCCAGCTTGTTAGAGGTCTCCTCGTCAATCTCACACCCAAATCCAAAGTACCTCTCACATGAAACATTGTAAATCTTCTTCTTTGCTTCCTCCTCACTGATAATCAGTAACAATGAAGCTCAGATAAAAATAAATTACAACCCAACATCATAAATAGTAAATGCTTGATAAAATAATTCACAAAAGTCCCAATTGAGAAGGGAATTGAAGGATATACTCAGACCCCTTGGTTTGTAAGAATGTTAGAATACCAACAGATTCTCAATATCAAAAAATCAAGATTTTACGTTTTCTCACACACCCAAAAAGAGAAAAGCGAGATTTTTGCATTTTCCCACACACCCAAACAGAGAAAAGCGAAAATGATTACCTCCCAACAACTTTAGCTAGGGTTTGAATATAGCAATCAATCATCTGCTGCTTGGTAGCACCCTCACCCCCAGGCTTGTCCATGACAATGAGCCAGTGCTCATAGTCGCAGCCAGGGAAGAGTGGGGCCATCTCCGTAGGTGGTCGGTCACTGAAGTTGGAGCCCGAGTTGAGTGGCGAGTAGGCCGAGTTACCGGACCGGTTGACTCGGCACCGGATTGCTGTGAACCGGGTGAAAGCGACTGATCCGACGGCATGGGAAAGAGGGGCCAAAGATCGACGACCAAGGAAGAGAGATGGGACAGAAGGAGGTTTGGTTATGGAAGTGGAGGAGATAAGGCGCTTGGGAAGTAGGAGAGAGAGTGTGGAAATACGAGTACAGGAGCTGGTAACAGCTCGTGCTAGGGTTAACGCCATTGGCGATTTCAGAGGAAGAAGGAAATGAGGGTTTTGGAGTCGAGATGTTATTCACTTCACTTTGGATAGAAATAGAAAGAGTTTAGGGGATATACGGGGTAGTTATATCATTATATTTGAGGTAAGACAAGGCTTTGGGTTTTGGGCTTTGGGCTTTGGGCCTGATACAAAGATTGGGCTTGAATGTGTTTAATGATCAAAACTTTGGTGCTGCAGCTGAAAAAAAAAGGGTTCATAGATGACGTTAGTCCGTGTCGATGTACTTCTCATGCTCTTGTAAGAGAATTAGGTGTACCAAACAATTTGTAATTAAGTGATATTAAAATTATTTTTAAAATTTATAAATTATGTGATTAAATATAAAATCGTAGTTAAAAGTACTAAAAATAAAAATTAGATGTAAATGTTAAGCGTCCTCTTCTTGAAACTCGCAAATTAGCGTTTACATGTCTTATTACTACTAATGAATCTCATGTTGTAGTTTTTGGGTTAAAACTTAAAATGGAAAGGGTCAATGAAATCAACTATGATCCAATTTTTTTAGTAGAAAAAGAAAATCATTTCGATGTATCCTTTATCATATAGAGAGTAGTAGTGATACTTTCATACCATTTTCTCTTATATCATTCCTACTTCTACACAGTTGTAGGGTCCAGATTTCATATTTTTCTGTAAAATTTTAACTACACTGTTCAGCAACTGCAAAAGGAGTGTAACAAATATAGTGTAAAAGTATCATTTCCCTTTCAAATGGTTGTTTATTGAATGGATCATCTTACCACCTGAGCACCCTTTTTTTCCCCTAATTTTATTCCCAAAATGGGGTTGGAAGGAGTTCCAGGAATTGCATTCAATTTACAAAAGTTGCATGGTGGGAAATCAAACCAAGCCCTTGCTACATGGGGAACCTAAATAAACTTAACAGCCTCTCTCCTATGGAGATTTTATCCACATTCTTGCCTGGGCCACTTAGCCTCTATGGATTTTACATTAGCTCTGCAAAACTAGATTCTATATATATAGATATATCTTCTTTATTTATTTAATTTTTTGGCTAAGTGGCCACTATATATCTATTTGTACATTAATTGGGTTTGGTCATGGATAGTGTCATTTCGATCTCATTGGCTCATTTGCACTTGCTTGAGATGGGTTCTCCGGTTACTAAATTTAGATAAATGCTCACACAGTGTAAGATCTGAGCCATAAAAATTATTAAGTGAGCTTGGTTAAATTTAGATGATGTCATATGTGTAGAATGTAAAACGCTACGAGAATAACTAATATATAAATAACATCTATTAATATATCTAAAAGAAATCTCTTTTTTTTTTCTGCAAGTAAAGCTATTTAAGTTATTGTACTCATTTTCTTCTTTTTACTAATTTTTTTATTTTTCTTCTATCTCTTTGTTTGACTAATTGCCCGCTCATAACACGAGTTTGTAACTAATTACTCCTAATTTTAGGACCTTTCAAATTAGCTGGAAAAAAAAAAAAAGAGAGAGAGAGAGAGAGAAACGACCATTTAGCTAAATATAACTGAATAAGAAAAATGAGTCACACTTTTTTGTTGTTGTTCAAACCATGAGTAATCACGTTGAGATTGTTAGCTGTATTTCAGGCATGAGAAGCCAGATATTGAGCAAACACAAGAACAGGTTGTTTTATAATCGCATTCACGTCATAAACGCAAGAACAGGTTGCTTTCTAATCACATTCACGTCATAATGTTCTTCAATTTTCTCTCTTGTATATGCATCATTTTCCTGTTGAAATGTCAAGCTCAGGTTCCGAATCTGCTCTCAATTACCCCTCAACCACCTGCTTTATATGCATTTGGAGACTCCACGGTTGATTGTGGCCTCAATAAGAGTGGTCCCTCGTATCATCTACCTTATGCTTGTGACACTCAACAGCCAGGAAGATTCTCAAATGGCTATACAGTTGCAGATATATTGGGTAAGATTATAGATTTCAATTCATTTCTTTTCTTTTTGTTACATGACGGCAAATAGGTTTGAACCCGGCTCCACCTATTGTTTAGACCTCTCTCCAGTCACCACTTTCAATTTATTTGTAAATGAATTTTGTCATAAAACTAGTTTGGAATGATATAATTTGGAGAATTCAATTCATTTCCCAAAAAAAAAAAATCGTATTATATGTGATATATGATAATTTATGATTTTATGAGATTACAAAATATCGCAAGTGTTTTGTTTCGTTAGATTTAGTTGTCCATGCCAACGGGATTGGTTAAGTTGATAATGATAGAATTACTTTGTTTATAAAGTCTAAGTTTAAATCTTGTTACGAGTTATCCCTTTTTGATAGAAAATTTATAAAAATTATTATAAGCTCTAGTTGAGACTTGTGATATGCCCTAACCCTACAATGAGATAGCCTCTTTCACTCTAAAAATTTTTGTACCAAAAAAAAAATTAGCTAGCCACGATAAGAATCCCCTTNTAGCTGGCCACGATAAGAACCCTCTTTTCATTGGCATATATGGCAATATGGTTATAGATTAATTGGGTAACAAGAAAAGAACATTGACATTAGTGTTTGGAACGATTAAGATTCTAGAAATTTATTTATTTGCAAAAAACGAATAAAATTACATGTGATATATGATAATTTATAAATTTATTGCTTCTAATAAGATTATGAATACTTTATTTTTAAATGAATTTGTTTCATCTTTATATATATATATATATATATATATATGCAGGTTTGGCGCTGAACTTATCGTTTTGTATGCCATTCTGGGAAGCTGATGATCCAAATTCTATTGATACTTGGGGCTTTGATTATGCTGATGCACCTGCTGGCATTCTTTCTACAGTATCTAGAAAAGTAAGAATTATTTACTTACTCTTTTTTTCTTAAACAAAGGAGACATCTACAAGCGAGTCACACAAGGATAGATCGATTCTTAGGATCTGTTTGAGAGTTTTTTAGAGGGGAGAGGAAATAGAGAGAAATTGAGGGGTTTTCCTCTCTTTTGTTTGGATGATTAAAATAAATAAAAGAATAAGAAAGGAAAGAAAAAAATAAAAATTTATAATTTTACAAGTTTATCCTTTATTTATAAAGTAAATATATTTAATATAATATTTAATAATGTTATTTAAATAGTATTTGAAAAAGAATTTGAAGAAATAAACAGAGTTATAATAGTAAACTACTCTTTTTTTTTTCTCCAAACCCCTCAAATTGGGGGAACACAAAATTGAGGCAAAAAATGAATGCAAGGGTTTGAAATTACCCCTTGATTTTCTTTCCTTTTTTAATCTTGAACTCTCAAACAAGAATATGGACACATTTACTCATTTCATTTCCTCTCCTTTCCCCCCAATTTTAACTCTCAAACAAACCCTTAGTTTACCTCATGCCTAAGCTACTATCACTAACATTCATGAGAATCATCATCCCTAAGAAACATGATTCACAAGAATGTTTAAAGCCAACCAAACACATTTTGTAATATTTCTGAGCATCATCATTCCCAAGAAACATGATTCCCAAAAACGAAAAAAAAAATACGTTTGCCAAACACTCCCTAAAATTAAAGTTCATAGTCATTATTCACTAGTTACCTGGTTCTAGTACTTAGTAATGTTAGATGCATCACCACTTTTAATACTTTATAATTTGTTATCAGTAATTAAATTTACATCTTACACATTCAACTAAACTCATTTAAATTGTTATTTAGTGGTTTAGATTTAATTAGGCCCTATAATAGTGAAAAATGATGAGACACAAGTGGTGTATCTAATATTTTTCTTTCCATAATGTTTTCTTAGCAAATAACCATCAAGGATAATTTCAATAAGGTGTTATTCAGGTAAATGCATCTTAAAAAAAAGTTTAAGTAGATTTAGTTAAATTTAGAACTTACTAAATATGTAAAGTATGAAACAATGTGACTATAATTAGTGTGTGTAATGTAGCTAGCAATATTATAAATATGATATTTATATTCTTATTTTGTAGAAATGGTTGATGATAAAGTGACATCCTTTTACTCTCTTATTAATAATCATAAACACAGGATTCTTAGAAAAATAAACAAGCTGACACAAACTTAAAAAGGAGAATTCTCTTTCCATAGCAGTATAGATGGTTTCAACAACAGAAAAAAGCATAAAGCATTTTTTGGGTATGAATCTCATAGAGAACTGGCATGAAATTAATATTAATAGCTTTTTTTTTTTTTTTTCCATATTTGCTATCAATAATTATTTCAGACACATAATGATTAGTTCTATCGTGTTCTGCAGTCCACCATGAAAATACAGATTAAGAATTTTGAGAGGCAGGTAAAAGAATACTTGCCAAAGCTCTGGCCATCTCCAAATGAAGTCTCTAATTACTTGTCAAAGTCCATGTTTGCCATTTCTATTGGCTACCATGACATTTTGGAGTATTACTTTAATGGAAACAAATACCTCAATGCTAGTGAAAAGATCAACAGGGGTGAATTCAGCAATCTCCTCATATCAGAACTTCAAAAATACTTGACGGTATTGCTCAATTTCCACCCCTTCTATTGCTATATACTCACAAAGAAATAATGTTACTTGCAAACTAATTAGACTCATAATACTATACATTGGCAGAGTTGATAATATCTGAGCCTAGCAGAGAAACAATTTGAAAATATTATCAAAAGGGATAGCTCATGACAAATATTTATTTAGAAGAAAACATTAATTACATTTGATTCGACTAATTAAGTTAAGAAGTGGTTAATATTTCCTTTTCGTAACTGTTCTTACTAGGTTATCGTTCTTGATAATTTCTCCAAAAAAATTAATTGGGTTTAACTAATGTGCAAAAAGTATAACTTCTCCCAAAATCTTTTGCTTCTTGACTTGGAATGACCATTTTTGCAGGAGTTATATAAATTGGGTGCAAGGATGATCCTTGTGTTTGAAATAGGTCCAATTGGCTGCTACCCAATCATAGTTGGCAATGATAAACCAAAAGGGTGGTGTTTAGATGAACTAAATGACATAATTTGCATATTCAATGGCAAACTCTACCACAAGCTTACAGAATTGGCATCCACACTTGAGGGGACAACTTTCATTCTAGCCAAAACCTACAAAGTTATCTATGATATGGTAGAATACCCTTATAAGCATGGTAAGACCTCCATCCCATAAAGTACCAATTTCTAAAGAGTTTAAAATTGATTGTTACCATCAAACTTTTCAGTACATTGCAGTATATGATTCATAGTTTATACAAAACTCTTCATATTGACTGCAAAGCAAATTTGAATCTTTAAAAAACTATACCACTTATTCTGAATTTATCGAACTTTTTCTGTTTAACTCAGATTTCGTTAGATACCACAAATTGTGAATTATTGTGGCATAATAGTTTATGGACATTATTACTGGTATTATGTATACTCTGAAATCCTTGATGTTTTCTAACCCTTTTTATTATGATCATTGTAGGGCTAGCAGATACAAAAAACCCATGTTGTATAGTCGAGAAAAGTGAAGAGATATTTTGTACTCCACACTTGAAACCATGCAAAAGTAGGGATCTGTTCCTGTTTTGGGATAAAGTTCATCTCACTGAGAAAGCCAATGACTTAATTGTTTCACAATGTTTGAGTGATACTGGTATTTGCTTGCCTATAACCTCTCAGAAATCTATAGAAGGAACAATCCTCATGGTGTCAGGGCAACTTGGACATCACCATAATATCTTGTTATGTACTTGTTCTTTTTTGATTCAAGCAATAATAGTTACAAGTTTTCTCTACATTTTATAGCAGAGACTCTATTGATTTACCATGCCAATCTTGAAAATCATATCACGTCTGGTTATTTTAACAACCATAAGAATGCCATGTTAGTTATTTAACAACCATGAAAATTAATCATTTTTAGTTATCTTATAAACAGCTTGGATAGGCCATTTAAGGTATGAATTATCCGATCACTGAAAAACCGACACACACAGAAAGAACACTTGAAACTTGTATAACACTCTACTAAATGATGCCCTTGATCATATGTGTAGATCAAGGTCAATCTTTTGTCCCCCATTTTATCTGGAGGATCACACATTTTATTATACAATCAAAGCGTCACGAAATCTACAAAGCCATAACCCTATAAATGGCCATGGCTGGCTACTAGCACATAGTAATAATTCCATTATTCTTTTCCAATGTCAGTAGGTAATACAACCGAATAACACTTACTAAATACAGCCTCCAGTAGCACATATTTTATCTACAGGTAAGATAAAGAATATGTTTATCACCAGCCTGAGCATGAAGATACTCACTGACTTCCTGGCGGCTTTGTTCTCGAAACCATGTGCTCTGATTTCTGTCCACATAATGAAAAAATGTTCACATATATAAAACAGAATTGAAGAAAAAGGGCAAAAATGTACTGCTTTCATCAAAATTTTATAGGTATACTAAACTTATTAAGTGACAGAAGCCACAGAGTTTTCCCATAGGCCAAATGCTTACCAAAATTTTACCAGGATGCTGAGGATTACAAACATTTAACAGAAAAGTGAGGTTGATGATGAATATTGGCATATAAAATAATTGACATTGAGATTTCTTAAACAATGACTGCAGAATTATGCAACTTTCTGCTTCAGCTACTAAGTGTTGTCAATTATAGGGTGCTTTTCTTCTCTTTTTCTTTCTTTTTATAGATGATTGGCCGCTGCAACAAAATCCTATAAGAGAAAAGGCGTAAGAAGCAACTGACCTGCTCGGTATATGGCAAATATTTCCCATCAAATGTTACAACCACACGGTCCTTTCCATCTACTCCTTTAACTTTGTCAACTGAGCAGTAGAAGTCTATAGCTGACATTCTAAACATAAGATGAATAAATGAATGAGATAGGAAAGGACATATTTTCAACTTACTATTTACAAACAAGAATATTTCATCCATTTATGCCATTGTTGGGCATGGCAAGTTTTCCCAACTGCAATCTCAGATTAGAAGTATTCTCAAAATCAGTTTAATCCAAAGCATAATATGTCAATTTCATTTTGCACAAAATGGTTTAAATTTTGTTGCTGAGATATTCTGAGATCATAAAAGTGGTCATTTTTCCTTATAATGGACAGAAATTAGGACAAGAAGAGAGAGAGAGAGAGAGAGAGAGAGTCCCACTCATCTATCCTGGTACCACTATCTTTCAGTAGATTGCCCAATTTTAATATTGGAAACTAATTCCTAATTTTCCTAAAACAAGTTTCCCCTAAAATGGATTTCCTTTACTTTCCCTTGCTTTTTCCTTTGTTACAAATGGTAACTTGGCTATTCCAAAAAGCATTTAGGCCTTCCAAAATGTTTGACAATATCCTATTACTTTACTCAGATATACTTAAGTTGCTTGCAACTATTTTTTTTTTAAGTAACTATTACCTGCTACTTGCTTTAATAACATTATTTAGAGTTTGATATAGATCGGAATGATAATGTCCAATTCACCAGAGATGATCTCAGTGCTAGTGATTGGATAGCCCTAGATATATACATTTTGGTATTACATTAGCTCTTTAGAAATAATATAATGTTCTATTTATTTGTTTCTGGAGATTGTACAGTTGCAAGCATTATCTCCTTCAATATTAAGACTTCTATCTCTGGCCTTTTTTATCACATACGCACAGCCTACATTTAGCTGTTTAAGCAGATCATATTAATATTTAATTCATTTACTCGTTTGATAAATTAACCTCTTCTTGGTTGCCTAATACCAGCAGCATCGAGACCTGAACAATGGGCAGCTTGTTGATACTCTATCAATGGCAACATGCATATCACAGAGCAAGGCACTGCACCTGCCACTAACTGCCATCTATTAGACATTTGCTGAATCCCTTTAGACAAAATCCATCACTATCCCTAAACTGCCACTAACATTAGACTTTGTAAATTGAATTGCACAAGATTCAAGCTGCCATTGCGCTTTTCTGATGGCTTCATGTTGTCTGTTTGACTATGACTTACCTACCACCTTGTCTGGACACTGCAGCTTCCCATGCTTCACACTTTAATACATTTTTCTAAATTTCCTACCCCCTTCTAATATTTTCTCTCATTAAGACAGACAACCTAATATGCTAAAAGCCAGATTTTGATTAAAGATTCTGCAAACTCTTGAATGATTTTTCCATGACACTTGTTCACTAGTCCCTCATTCAAATTAATCATAAAAATCTGGTCTACAACACAAAAGTTCAAGGGAGGGTTTAATCACTGATCTATTATGTTTTGAAAGAAGCAAACTTGATTCTTGCGGGTTTGTTGTGTCAAGGGAACAGTTGGTAGCTTGTTTCCTAGTTCCCTCACTATCTGTTGGATTCAGCCACCTGATTTTCTCAACTATGTTAAGTTAGGTGCCATGTACAAGCTTCTTCTTTTCTTTTATTAATATAATTATCTATAAGTTTTTTGACTAAATATTTATTTTTACATAAGAGAGAAACCACTACAAAAGCCATTTTTACTAATTAAGTAAAAAGCATGAATCATCCCAAAGCCAGAAACAAAGTTTACATCAACTCGAGAAAAAATGATTACCACAAATATGCAACTTAGAAACCTTAAACACAGACTCCTCAAACTCCAGACATATTTTCAAGTAATTTGTCAGTCTTAAATTTAATAAGTTACTAAATCAATTTCATATGTTGGCAATTACAAAAGTTAAGTGTGACTGCAAACAGTATAACCACAAGCATGACATCTATAAGCATTTAGTCTATACATACTGTAGTATCAGGAGATGCTTCTCCAAAAGTATACAGATTTTGTCCCTCATCTTGGGTTGAAAATTCTAGAACCCATGTTTTCTAACCTACCCAACATGCCCATACACTTGATCTTGTGGTTTAAAAATTAACAACATACAAGATGCAACTCCACTGCTAGAGAGACACAGCGAACTAGCTTTAATTGGAATAGTGTAAATCTAATGAGGATAAGGTAATTTCAATTGGGAAATATTCCAAGTTCCACAATAAAAAATGTAAATATTTCTTGAAACTAACTTCCCTGTTTTATCCATGAGCTCTAAAGCAGAAGAACAAGCAAATATAATACAATCAAATAGCTGTTTTTTCAACACACGTGATATAGAGTAACAGATAGAATGAAATCTATTGAGTCTTTGACCAAATATGTAAAATCCATCATGACATAAAATCAGAACTTACATCCCATCACCAAACTCCTCATTGATGATTTCCTTGATGCTCTCCCCAAAATGCATAACAGCTTCATTCAGTCTATCAAAATAGAATATCAGCATAACCCAACAAATCAGGCAATTAGAAATTGCAGTTCATCTGATTTACAATAGATTCTCAACATTAGAATCATCGAAATACATTAATACTGAACTATTATATATATGTCAATGGCTTCAGAGTAAATCTTGCATTGCTTAGATTAACATGTACCTTTTACCAGAAAGGCAACACTTTAATTTCCAATTTTTTATTTCAACATTATAATTCAGGCAGAAATCTGGAAATTTATAAGCAATTTGCAGACTGTGTTTATTTCATTTCGCGAACCAGCACTTCATTCCCTACCAGTGTCCCCTCAAATCAACTTCCCCATCAGCAGAAGGAACACTTGCCAATATATTTTTACACTATCACAGTCTCTATTAGCACTATGAAGTATCGACAGAACATTTTTCACTTTAGCTGGTCTCCTATTCCTCCTGGGATTACTGAAATTTCATAAAAAGTAAATTCATAATAACATTCATACTACAAAATGAACTTGGTGTAGCACAAATTACAAATGTTTTTTACTACTTCATCCTTCTCTGCTATCCCTCAACAACACTAGAGCTCATCAATTTTACAATCCAAACAATCACAATTCACAATACAACCATAAAATTGCATGGTTTCACAATCACATAAAAAAATATTAAGAGACAATCTGCCATACCCAGAAATTAATTTCACTTCAACACATTAAGACCAACTTGACAGCTTCCACTTACAATTTTCCAATAAAGAACCTTACAAGCAAATAGAAGATAGCTACGCAAAATTTATACTTTTGAGCAAAGAGAAAAGGAGAAGAATCATATAAAGTATGACAATTGAAGATAGACTAAGAGGAAGAAAATGAGGGAACCCACCTATAAACAGTGGGCTCTTGGATGAGATTTGGGTCGTAAGACCTCACTGGGGGTTTCATCATCTCATTGAGAAGGTCATCGGAGAGCTCAGGCAGCGCCGCCTTCAATTTAACGGCAGTGTCGGGCTTGAGCTGAGCTTGTCGGCGGAGAAGCTGGGCAACATAGACGTTGGTAAGTCCAGTCTGCTCTGCTATTTTGTTGTAGGACTTGCCAGACTTGAGCTTCACAGCCTGCAGAATACTGATAAATGTGGCTTTGTCCTCCGCCATTTCTGTAAATGAGGATGAAATTGCCTAGACAATATGACTTTTAAACTTTCCATAGATTTTTATATGCCCATATGATCTACATGAAATAAATAATGATACTTTCACACTTACTAATATAATTTAAATAAAACAAGTTCACATATCTACATAAAAAGTTTTAAGATATTTAAAAAATAATTACAATGAATAATTTTATTCCTACATAAATTTTTCATAAAATGAAATGATATGTCATCATGTTATAAAATCTAATATAACAGCATCAAATATATAAGCATGGCAATTACTAAGTATGATTTAGTTGATAAATTAAGTTTTATGTATGACAAAATTTGAGGTAATGTCAAAAATTTAAACCCCACTAAAAACAACAATAACTAGGACATGTCAAAACTCGAACGAAAATTAATCTTATAACAAAAGTATAAAAACCACCTCGTAATATAAAATGTGTGGCTAATGTTAGGTTCCATATGCAAAATTCATGGGTGAATGATTAACAGTGCAAGGTGATCCTATATTATATACCATTCTTTATAAATATCTTATATAACATTTATATAATATTAAAACTTTACATTTCATATTTTTAAGCTTATTTTTCTTCAAATATATGTGGACTTTGGGTTTACAGGCTTGGTGTTGCCCATGGTTTGGGCCAAGCACGGGCTTTGTTGTTGGGCTGAATTAGGTTGAGGTTGTTAAACTTGGGCTTAAAGATTAAATCTAGAGGCGATATGGATCTTTGCCCAAGTCAAATTGGCTCAATCCATTAACAGCTTTGCTTGGTTGCCATATACTAATTAATTTAAGAAGTGATTGAGATGCTGCAGAAGCCCTGCTCCCTTTTAAGAATAAAATTTATGAAAAAAGTTGTCATGGCCCATATAACTTGGGAAAATGGAGGTGAATATATAGTAAGAATAAAATTGTTGACTTTAAACTCTTTGATTTTTATGACCAAAAGAGATACCTTTAGACTGAGAAGCAAGTCATTAACAAAACCTTTAGCTATTAAAATTACTATATAAGTACAATCATAAGCAAGCCTCTTGACATTAGGCCACCTCCCTCATTGTGACCTTCTTCAATCATCTTTAGCATCATCACAACAAGGACAACCCCAAATATATGCAAAAGAAGATGGATAAATGAACACGAAACAAGATTAGCAACTAAGAGCCTTGGTAGAATATTTATAGAAAGAGTCACATATAGTTAATCAATTTTAGACTTAATTTTTTTAAAATTAGGGCTTGGCTCATATATAATCATGCTTAGGCCTTAATTTTAAAACCCGTTTAAAATTCAAGTGTTTTGTACACCAACATGGTTTTGCTTTTGCTTTTTTTCTTAAAAAAATTTTCCTACCATTTTCATTTCTATTCAATTTTTTTGAAATTCTCTTTAAATTAGTGTTTAATTTTAAAATAATAAAATAATAATAATCAGGAAGAACCCCATATGAAACATCTTATAAGACCCACCTCAAGCTTGCAAAATTAGATTTTTTTTAAAAATTTTTTTGGGATTTTTGATTCGGCCCAATTTTATTTGATTCAACAATGCTACAACTAATATATTTAACAGCACCTCCTTTATCATAAAAATCAAGATATTTGATGTCAAAAGTTAATCCTAATCTTTTTATACTTCTTATTCCCTAGCAGCCTAGCACTTTTCGTTTCTTTATAACAAGAGAGAGGGAGAAAGAGAGAGAATCATATATATACGCTACTTCAGTCAATCACAAGCCGTTTAGTGTAATTCCAAGAAATTGAACATAGTAGACATCAAACTTTTAACCGTGGACCTATTCACACATCGCATATTCACCTTATCAACCTGAAAAAATTTTGAATTCACATTCTCATTTGGTAAAAAGGTATACCAAACACAGCCAATATAATATTGCAATGTTTGTATAAGTTCTCTGTGAATTGAAGATGATTAATTTAATAAAATTGAAGAAATTGTCAAAGAATCGATTCAACATAAAAGCTTAAATTGTTATGTGAATGCCCATGAATAGTTTTATATCTAACATGCCCCCATACATGAAAGCCCTTTAGGTTTGAAGCATAGACAAAATATAGACTCACTTATATCATGTGCTGAAATTTCAATTTAATTTAAAAAAGTAAAAGCAAAAGGATAAAGGCTCTGATACTATGTCAAATAACTAACTTAACCCAAAAGCTTAAACTATTAGGTAAAAACCTATGAATAAATTTATATCTAATAGAAACCATGAAATCATTGCCTTGGGTTGAATCCTCCCCCATGCCTATCTTTTTCCTTTTTTGTACTCTAAATATGCAAATTGTTTAGGCACATATGAGTGGACGCCACATTGAATGTTTTTGCTTGGTACTATGTACTAGTGTTTTAAAAATCGTACAGGATTAGGCAGTCCAACTGGTGCTTAATAAGAAAACTAGTTCAATTCATGCCCCTAAACCATTGTTGCGATTAAACCGCTTAAAAATAGGTGGGAACTACTTGAACCGGCACAAACTGGTATGGTATTGCAAAAAACAGACGGCTTGGAAAATTGACAAAAATGAAGAAAAAATTATCCATACATGGATTTGAATCCCTTTCGATTGATCCAAAATCATGTTTGGCCACTAGGACATCTAAACTTTTAAGTATACACATATAAATATATTTATTAATAGAATAGTTAAGAAATTAATAAAAATAATATTTAATGGGTTTGAACCTACTACTTCTTACTCAAAAGAAAATTCATAGTCCAAACCAATAGGATAGCTCAAGACCTATATCTATTGTTGCTAAAAAAATATTTATTAACTATTTAGTAGATTTATTTAATATTATATATTTAAATATGTAAAAATTATAATACATAATCACACATTACATAGATTTTAACTTAAGACTTTTTACTAATTTCTTAAAATTATATAATTTTTTTTTCTCTTGGTCTATTATGCACAATTTAATTAGTTTCTTGGTTATTTGTTTATTTGTTTGACTGATACTATGTGACTCCGTCTCTTTATTTTTTTCTTGGTATTATTATCTTATTAATTATTTATATGTTCTCATTATCTAATTTTGCTATGTTAGAAACTGTGAACTTGATTATATTGAGAGTATGTGAACTTGTAAGAGATGTTGGTTATTAGAACAATCTAATTTTGTTATGGGGCACTATTTTAAATTATGTGTATATAAATTAGGTTTTTATATCTTTTGACTTTTAGTTATTTGAATCTTTAAGCTTGAGACTTTCACTTATGATTTAAGTTTGATTATTTGTACTTCATCCTTCATGTTTTCTTCTTTGTGAATTTTTAAGTTTGGAAAAAGCTTCAATTCAACCAGTTCGATCGACAATCCACTAATCCGACCGGTTATTTTTTATCACATCAGTTCACTCACCGGTTTTATTTTTTAAAACATTGCTATGTACAACCACTTGTTTTGGCAGTCTTACTTTTTAGTCAATGGCATTATTGCAGGTTGGTGAGAAAGATAGCTATGAAAGCCAAATAAATGTCTAAAATGCAACCAACAAATTAAATGGAGAAAATGATGATGATAATGATAATGATAAATCGATACAATAATGTCAATGGATCATTAGAGTTTCTTCCTTAGAGTACCAACTTGTGACAAATTTTTTCTAAAATGTAACCATCAAATTAAATGGAAAAAATGATGATGATGATGATAAATCGATACAAAAATGTTGATGGATCATCAGAGTTTCTTCCTTAGAGTACCAACTTGTGACAAATTTTTTCTAAAATGAAACCATCAAATTAAATGGAGAAAATGATGATGATAATGATAATGATAAATCAATACAAAAATGTCAATGGATCATCAGAGTTTCTTCCTTAGAGTACCAACTTGTGACAAATTTTTTCTAAAATGCAACCATCAAATTAAATGGAGAAAATGATGATGAAAAGACAGGCAGCTGTTTTGGTTGCAACCTCTTCCTTGGCTGCATTTTATGATAGCCCATATAATTACATACATATAGGCCAACATATCTTAAATTGTTTCTCCAATAATTGTTCTATGATTTGGACCCTCATAAGGGACTATACTAATAGAATTGTATACATATAGGACAATATCTTAATAGAGTAGTACTAAGATCATCCTCATGACTTGTAAATTTCGTGTTTGAACCTAGAGTCATAGCTAAAATATTAGAAAAAATAAACACTAACAAGGTACATACCTCAATATCCTGAAAGAAAAAATAAATTATTTGACCAAATTAAGATTATATTATAGAAGCAAATACTTTAGAAATACTTGCAGTCTTCTGCTTGGGTTTTTGGCCATCGTTAGCACTGNAAATACTTTAGAAATACTTGCAGTACCTTCTGCTTGGGTTTTTGGCCATCGTTAGCACTGTCACAGTATGAGGAATGATCTATGCCTTTCTAACGAACTTGTTTTTGTTTATTATTTGAGCTCGATGTGTTAGAAATGAATTGAAAATATAATGGTCCCAATCGTGCAATGTTTCTGGACGTGAAGGAGTTTATAATATAAGATGTTTATGGTCACTCCCTTTTATCCAAATACTTTTATTGTAACTGACTTGTGGGTTATATATTTAAATCTAAAGTTGTAGCCAAAAGTTAAAATATATATATATATATATATATATATATATCCTTTTTAGTAATTTTGGGACCCGGATCCAGTCATGTGACTTGAGTCAGGTTGCTCAAATTTGAGTCGTATATTCCATTAAAGTTCATCTGAACCATTAAAACACATTAACATTTAATAGTTGAGATGAACTTTAATGGAATGTACGGCTCAGATCTGAGCAACATGACTCAAGTCACATGACTGGATCCAAATCCGTAATTTTGATACTTAATCACTTGTGTTATTAGATGAACAAGCAACAATCCCAAAAAGATGACGATGGCAAGAAACCCAAACATAATTGGGCCACAAGATGGACCCATGGTAGGCCTCAGACCCAGTTGAGTCCAGCAAAAAAATCTCTGTCGAAGATATATAAGGGCCACACCGCTTTGAGCTTTAGTCATCTAATTGTTGAGAAAAAGAAAAGTGGTAGCTCAAGTCCCGTTATTTATGAGTTCATATTCGTCTACTTCTACACACACCAATGTCTTTGACACTGGGAAATTCAATCCAGGACAGCGAAGTGTGGAGTCTGGGACATGTAATTGTCCGTTTTAGTTTCTCTACCTTTGTGTTTAAGTTTCAACTATTTTTGTTAGATATAAAATTATTTATAAGTTTTCACGTAATAACTAAAATTTTTAGAGTTTTTAAGTTAAATCAATTTTTGACATAGTATCAGACCTTTTTTGATTAAGCAGTCAGAAGTTCAAATCATTTTGTTTATACTTTCTTAATTAAATTGAAATTTTAACACATAATATAAATAGGTATGTGTTTTGTTCACGCTTCAAACTCAAAAGACTTTTGCGTGGTGGAAGGTGTTAGATATAAAACTATTCTTAGCTTAAGTATTTAGGTTGAATGAATTATTGACAATTTTGTTGTACGAGGCTCACTTCAATTCAATATGGCTAATTTTATTTACTTTTGTTCTCTGCAGCTGCACCTCCAAAACCGCTTCTTATTGCAGCGCCAAATGAAGCTGGAGAATTCCCATTGCTATTGTTCCTCCATGGTTACATGCTTTTCAATTCATTTTACTCTCAGCTCATCCATCATATTGCTTCTCATGGCTTCATTGTCATCGCTCCTCAGGTTAGTAATAGTCCCATTTGGCTCTGCTGCTAAAAAATTGTTGCTAATTGCAACAAGACATTTTTTGAAAATCACTTCTGCAAGAAGCACTATTTGGGAAAAGCATATTGCCGTTTCTTCAACCTCACTGGCCCAAAAGATAAGAAAAGTTCCTTCACTTGCACATCACCGCTGATCTATCTTATTTTATCCGTTTAGATTGTTTTTTTTCCCGTCTTTGATGTTTGTTTGGACAAAGTTCCAATCTTCTATCATTAGTATATGAGCAATTTGCAATGGGTAAAGTTATTTCTACAAACTCTACTTTTTTATACGAAAAGTAACCATTACCCATATGCAAATTCTTTTAAAATTTTCATTTATTCTCCAAGAATTGATTCTAGAAAGAACTGATAGGAAGAAGCTACCTATAGCTCTTCTCGCGAAATCATGTTGCACACTTTACAAAGTTGTGGGTTACACTGTATAAGGCAGTAACTAGAGTGATTTGTGCCATACGAAGCAGTAAGTAGACAATGGTAAAAATTCTGAAATATGTCTAATCACACAGGCCCAAAATGATAGTCAATATTATCATAGTAATCAGTACTTGATTCTTACATACTATCGTTAAATTTTCTTACCATTTCATGTGAAGTTTGGGTTGTTGATAGTTATTACAACACCGAATTGCTTTAATTTCCACTACATGGAAAAGTTGAGCTTTGGCATGACATGCTAATATCTCCTTATAGTTATCTCCCTTTTCCTAACTTCTTCAAAGCAAAATACATGATATCATCTTCTTTGCACTTGACAGTTATATACATTTGCTGGACCTGATACAAGTGATGAGATTCACTCAGCAGCTGCAATAACAAATTGGCTATCTGAAGGGCTCTCTGGATTTCTTCCATCAAATGTAAAACCAAATTATAACAAGTTAGCACTTGCAGGCCATAGTCGCGGCGGCAAAACAGCGTTTTCTCTTGCTCTAAGAAAGTTAAACGTCAGCATAAATCTGAAGTTCTTGGCCTTGATAGGCGTTGACCCGGTTGATGGAGTGGACAGAGGAAAGCAAAACCATCCACCAATACTCACCTATGTTCCTCATTCATTTGATTTCGATATGGCAGCAATGGTTATTGGCACAGGATTAGGTGAAAAAAGGAATCTACTACTGCTCCCTCCTGGTGCTCCTAAGGGTGTTAACCATGAGAACTTCTTCAATGAATGTCCTAAGCCTTCTTGGTATTTTGTAGCTAAGGATTATGGTCATCTTGACATGCTTGATGATGATACCAAGGGAATTAGAGGGATATTAACTTATTTTCTCTGCGAGAGTGGAGAGTCAAGGAAACCTATGAGGAGGTTTGTTGGAGGAGTTATAGTGGCATTCCTCAAAGCTTACTTGCAAGGTGATCATGATGACTTAAAGGCTGTAAGAGACAGGCATGAAACTGTACCAGTGCAGCTGAAAACTGTAGAATGTTATGTGTGAAAAGCAGAAAGATAGCAACTATTTCCATGCTCATGTCATCTGAATCAAAGCTTAAATCATTTGCGCATGATTCTGTCAAACAAAAGCATGGTTAAATTTAAATGCAGGTTTCATGAGCTTTACTAGGTTGGTAGATTGTTTTAGTATATGTCATGTCCCAGAAATTGTATTTGTTATGGTTCTCTGGCTGCTACATACTGCCAGATATAGATCAGTTCATATGATAAGATCTTATCAAGGATGAATCTGCCTATATGTAGATATGCTATTAACAACTGTCAACCAGATGCAACATTTTGAGATCTTGAAGGATTATAAACGAAGTATAAACCCTTATATAACAGGCTAAAAGTTTAGAAATTTAGTTGTTGTATTCATCGTAATCAAACCACAAGTTTAAAAGCAAATTTAAAGCTTCTTGGGTAGCTTCATCAACCAAAGTTACATCAGGCAATGAAATAGTAAACTTTGCAAAACAATGAGGAACTTTTTCAAGACCTTGCAATGCCCTATGATTTTTCCAAAATAGGAAGCTTCCAACTCATGCTTCTGGAGAGCATTAACAGCCTCAAAGGGAATGAATGATCATTCCCTGTAACTATGTCAAATTAAGAAGCTAGCCTACAAAGAACAATCCAATGGACAAAGCGTAAGCCAACACATTATGTAATCTTGAATGAACGTTCACATAGCCCTTGGGTTGTGCCTGCCGTACTGACTCACTCATCATTCCTTATGCGTTAAATAGCATGGCAACACGTCTCGTATAGTCTAAGATTGCAGCGTTTCGATACAAGAAGGCACAGAAGAGAGATGCAGCGTTTGAATTGGTTATAATGAGGAAAAGACGAAATTTTATGGAATATTTGCTGGCCAAAAAAAAATTTAAGGAGTTTTGCAGAATGCAACTACTTACGTATCTAGTTATTTTTTTTTGGCCAGTACACCATAGAACAAAAACATCAACACAAACCAAAATAGAACAAAATGAGAACAGTGCTATCAAACAGTCTATGTCCAAGCAGTACTAAAGTTGTTATTGAGTTTTATGTTCAAATCCAGAGCCATAGCAAAAAAAATAAAAAATCAACGAGCCCTATTGAGAAGCCATGATTAAGAGGCAGGGGGTCATGCAACCCAATCCATTGGACAGTGGCTCTTCTTGAAACCATAGCAAGCTGATATTTATGTACTCACTAAATTTTTCGGTCTTTCTAATTTTTAGTGCTGTTACTATTTAAAATTAGTCATTTACACTTTATACTTTACACTCATTCTCTCTTTTCTCCCTCTCTCTCCATCCATTCATTCTCTCCTCGTTCTTTCCATGTTAATTTTAAGTGACAACAACGCTAAAATCTCAGTAGTCAATTCTATGGTAGGACGAAATTTTTTTCTCATGCCTTGGTGGGAATCCTCCTATTTATAAGAAACGGGTGCTTGGGTTAAATTTGTCTTGGGCCTTGTATGTTGTTGGGCTGGTCTTGTAAAGTATATCAATTAAAAAATAAAAAAAGTTTATATATTTTATCATATGTGTAATTTTGCTTACATATATTGATTATATCATAAATATGTATTTATAAAAATGTTAACTTATAATTTAATACTGCTAGAGATTATAAAAATTTCCTCTGCCCAAGAATTTCCATAGATTTTTATATGCCCACTATCTACATGAAATGAAATAATGATACTTGCACACTTACTAATATAATTTAAATAAAACAAGTTCACATATCTACATAAAAAGTTTCAAGATATTTTAAAAATATTAAAAAAATAATTACAATGAATAATGTTATTCCTAAATAAATTTTTCATAAATGAAATGATATGTCTCATCTTGTAATAAAATCTAATATAACAACATCAAATATAGTGACAATCATCAGGTGTGGCTTAGTTAATAAATTGAGCTTAGTATGAAGCAAAACTTGAGATAGTGTCAGAAGTTTGAACCCCACTAAAAACAATAATAACTAGAATATGTCAAAATTCGAGTGAGAATTAGTCTTACACTAAAAGTGTGAATTTCTTAATGTATGGGCGAGGCTAATGTCAGGTTCCATGTGCAAAATTCATGGGTGAATGATTAATAGTGCAAGGTGATCCTATATTATATACTATTCTTTATAAAAATCTTATATAACATTTATATAATATTAAAACTTTACATTTCATATTTTTAAGCTTATTTTTCTTCAAATATATGTGGACTTTGGGTTTACAGGCTTGGCGTTGCCCATGGTTTGGGCCAAGTACGGGCTTTGTTGTTGGGCCTAAATTAGGTTGGGGTTGTTAAGCTTGGGCTTAAAGATTAAACCTAGAGGCCACATGGATCTTTGCCCAAGTCAAGTTGGTTCAATCCATTAACAGCTTTGCTTGGTTGCCATATGCTAATTAATTTAAGAAGTGACTGAGATGCTGCATAAGCCCCTGCTCCCTTTTATTGTCATGGCCCATATAACTTGAGAAAATGAAGGTGAATATATAGTGAGACTACATTTTTTGACATTAACTCTTTGATTTCTATGATCAAAAGAGATACCTTTAGACTCACAAGCAAGTCATTAACAAAACCTCAAGCTATTAAAGTTACTATATAAGTGCAATCATAAGCAAATCTGTGAGTCCTTGACATTAGGCCACCGCCCTCATTGTGACCTTCTTCAATCATCTTTAGCATCATCACAACAAGGAAAACCCCAAAGAACTTAGCTATATGCAAAAGAAGATGGATAAATGAACACGAAACAAGTTTAGAATCTAAGAGCCTTGGTAGAATACTTATATTTGTAGAAAGAGTCACATATAGTTAGTCAATTTTAGACTTTATTTGTTTAAAATTAGGGCTTGGCCCATATATAACCATGCTTAGGCCTTAATTTTAAAGCCCATTTAAAATTCAAGCGTTTTGTACACTAACATGGTTTTTGTTCAGCTTTGTTTCTTAAAAAATTTCCTACTATTTTCATTTCTATTCAATTTTTTGGAATTTTTTTAAATTAGTGTTTAATTCTAAATTAATAAAATAATAATAATCAGGATCGACTCCATATGAAACATCTTATAAGGCCCGCCTCAAGCTTGCAAAATTAGATTTTTAAATTTTTTGGGATTTTTGGTTCGGTCCAATTTTATTTGATTCAACAATGCTACAACTAATATATTTAACAACACCTCCTTTATCATAAAAATCAAGATATTTGATGTCAAAAGTTCATCCTAATCTTTTGATACTTCTTATTCCCTAGTAGCCTAGCACTTTTCGTTTCTTTATAACAAGAGAGAGGGAGAAAGAGAAAAAGAAAGAGAAAGAGAAAGAGAAAGAGAAAGAGTCATATATATACGCTACTTCAGTCAGTCACATGCCGTTTAGTGTAATTCCAAGAAATTGAACATAGTAGACATCAAACTTTTAACCGTGGACCTATCCACACATCGCATGTTCACTTTATCAACCCGAAATTTTTTTGAATTCACATTCTCATTTGGTAAAAAGGTATACCAAACATAGCCAAAATAATATTGCAATGTTTGTATAAGTTCTCTGTGAATTGAAGATGATTAATTTAATAAATGAGGAAATTGTCAAAGAATCAATTCAACATAAAAGCTTAAACTGTTACGTGAATGCCCATGAATAGTTTTATATTTAACATGCCCCCACACGCAAAAGCCCTTTAGACTTGAAGCGTAGACAAAACATAGGTCTACTTATACCATGTGCTGAAATTTTAATTTAACTTAAAAAAGTAGAGGCATAAAGATAAAGGCTCTGATACCATGTCAAATAACTAACTCAACTAAAAAACTTCAGCTATTAGGTGAAAGCCTATAAATAGATTTATATCTAATAGAAATCACGAAACCATTGTCTTGGGTTGAATCCTCCCCCATGCCTATCTTTTTTCCTTTTTTGTACTCTAAATATGCAAATTGTTTAGGCACATATGAGTGGAGGCCGAATTGAATGTTTTCGCTTGGTACTATGTACTAGTGTTTTAAAAATCAAACCGGACTGGGCGGTTCGATTAGTGCTTGATAAGAAAATTGGTTCAGTTCATGCCCCTGAACTGCTGTAGCGATTAAATCACCTGAAAATGGGTGGGAACTGCATGAACCAGCGCGAACTGGTCTGGTTTTACAAAAATTAGATGGCTTGGAAAATTGGCAAAAATGAAGAGAAAATTATCCATGCATGGATTCAAACCCTTTTCCATTGATCCAAAATCATGTTTTGCCACTTGGACATCTAAACTTTTGAGTATATTACCCCATATAAATATATTTATTAATAGAATAGTTAAGAAATTAATAGAAACAATATTTATTGGATTTGAACCTACTACCTCTTATTCAAAAAAAAAATTCACAGTCCAAACGAATAGGATAGCTCGAGACTTACATCTATTGTTGCTAAAAAAATATTTGTTAACTATTTAGTAGATTTATTTAATATTATATATTTAAATATGTAAAAATTATAATACATAATCACACATTACATAGATTTTAACTTAAGACTTTTTACTAATTTCTTAAAATTATATAATTTTTTTTCTCTTGGTCTATTATGCACAATTTAATTAGTTTCTTGGTTATTTATTTATTTGTTTGGTTGATACTATGTGACTCTGTCTCTTTCTTTTTTTCTTGGTATTATTATGTGATTAATTATTTTTATGTTCTCATTATCTAATTTTGCTATGTTAGAAATTATGAACTTGATTATATTGAGAGTATGTGAACTTGTAAGAGATGTTGGTTATTAGAACAATCTAATTTTGTTATGGGGCACCATTTTAAATTATGTGTATATAGATTAGGTTTTTATATCTTTTAATTTTTAGTTATTGAATCTTTAAGTTTGAGACTTTCACTTATGATTTAAGTTTGATGATTTGTACTTCATCCTTCATGTTTTCTTCTTTGTGAATTTTTAAGTTTGGAAAAAGTTTCAATTCAATTGGTTCAACCAGCAGTCCACCAGTCCGACCGATTATTTTTTACCACACCAATTCGCTCACCGATCTGATTTTTAAAACATTGCTATGTACAACCACTTGTTTTGGCAGTGTTACTTTTTAGTCAATGGCATTATTGTAGGTTGGTGAGAAGGTAGCTATGAAAGCCAAATAAATGTCTAAAATGCAACCAACAAATTAAATGGAGAAAATGATGATGATGATAAATCGATACAAAAATGTCAATGGATCATCAGAGTTTCTTCCTTAGGGTACCAACTTGTGAAATTTTTTTTCTAAAATGCAAGCAACAAATTAAATGGAGAAAATGATGATGAAAAGACAGGCACCTGTTTTGGTTGCCACCTCTTCCTTGGCTGCATTTTATGATAGCCCATAGAATTGTATACATATAGGCCAACATATCTTAAATTGTTTCTCCAATAATTGTTCTATGATTTGGACCCTCATAAGGGACTATACTAATAGAATTGTATACATATAGGACAATATCTTAAATTGTGTCTCCAATAATTGTTCTATAACTTGGACCCTCATAAGGGACTATACAAATTCTATTTGTCAGATTTAGATGACACCAATTATGACTAGAAATTCGGTTATAAATTAATTTAATTGGGTCATAGGTTAGGTTCATGTCGTCCAATTCTTTAGACCATTACTGTCTCATTTAAGAAAAATTTTATAGGGTTTCGGTAGCCTGCTCTATTAGGAACCTATCCAAGAATCTGCTTCACCAAGGCATGAACTTCGAGTCTAATTCTTTATCTACAGCTGAAACAGAACCAGAAGCAAGAATTGAGTCTCAGTCTGAACGAAAACCTCAATCTGTTCCTTCTGCAAAGCCAAAGAAATTTAAAGTGTTGGCTAGGAAAACAACCTTAACTCCAAAGGCAAAAGCCCCAAAACCAAACAAATCTGCTTTTCTATTTGAAAATGCCTCTACTGAGGAGAACTTAAACAAGATGTATGCTAGCAAGTCAATAGCAGCTGGCAGCTTAATCCAATGGGAAACCACAAATTCCGCCTCCAAAGTAGTTGAGAAGTTGTTTGCCCAAATGGGCTGGTAGATGAACCTATACTATCAAAGGTAATCCGCTTGTTTTATGCTCATTTACGGCCTTTACAAGGTTCTGATTTTGGTATCATTTATCTGAAAACATTTGTGGCCGGTATTGAGATTGTTCTAACTGAGAGGGTTTTGGCTAGCATGTTGAAAATGCATGTTACTGGGGATTCTAGATTTGTGCAAAAAGTTTGGCCTTCTGATTTAATTTCCTATGAAGATGCAATGACATCAATTTGTGATTTTCTTAAGTACAGAGGCCAAGGAAGACCTCCCTCTATTCACTGTTTTGATCCTTTAACTAGGACTCTAGCTAAACTAGTCAAAACTCAATTGCTTCCCCAGATTGGTAGCCATAGTGACTTTTCAACACCTTATCTATATGTTCTTTATAACCTGAAGAACCAGTTGCCTCTTAACTTGCCAAGATTGATTCTGAGCAATATGGCTTCAATTGTCAAGGGAACTAGAATGAAAACTAGATTGCCATATGGCATGCTAGTTGCTAAAATCTGCAAGGCTTTCAAAGTGGACTTGTCCTAGTTTTCTACATATCCTTTCCTTATAATGCTAGTTCTCAAAAGGATACTTCCTGCAGCAAAACCAATTGGAGATCCTTTTGAAAGTTCTCAGTCCACCCTAGCCAAAAGGCCTGCAATTGCAACACCCAGTTCTTCCAAACCTTCAAAGAACCAGAAAACTCAAGCCAATCTAGTCCTTCCTCCCAACAGGTTTATCATGTGGAATGAATTACTTCTATCAAACTTGAAGAATTGGCCAACCAAATTGGAAGGAGGCTCAAATACTTCTAGACTTTAAGTTTTGACTGCTCTGCTCGCTTGGCTATAGCTGAGAAAGAGTTGGCTCTCACTAAGAAAGAACTGGCAGCTCTTCAAGCTTTTAAACCTTCAAAATCTTAGGATCATATTTCTAACTTTCTTTTTTAAAGTTTCAGTTGTGTATGTAGTTAACTTGGCTATTCTTCAACCTTTTGTGTTGTTTCTTTATTTTTTCATCTCATGCCTCATGCATATGTTCGTACACTACAAGAAAATAGACGATTTCTCCCGAAAATTTTTTCCCGCCAGAAAATTCCATGAAAAAATTGAATTTTTGATGAAATTTTTTCACGAAAAAATTTTCCTGAGAATTTCTAGCAGATTTTACCATGGAAATTTTTTCCACTAGAAAATTTGGTCAGAAATTCCATGAAAAAATTTCATCATAAATTGAATTTTTCGGTGAGAAATTCCGTGAGAATTCTGTGTGAAATAAAAGACACAATTTCACTAAAGTTAAAATTTGGGTTTCAAAATTTCTCATGACTCGTTATCCGTGAGAAATTTGTAATGTTATAACCTATTCGAGCCCTATTTCCTCTTTTCATTTCATCAAGTTTTCACTATTCTCTCTTCTCCTTCCCTATCTCCTCCACCTATCTTCCTTTCCTCATCTCTCCACATCGTATAGCTCCCTCTCTCAATCTCTCCCATCTCACTCCAAACATCTCTCATACTCCTTCATTCACCATAAATTTCTTCCATCTACATTCCCCATTTACCTTCATACCCACATTCAAGCTCCAAGGCATACACTTCCATCCATGGCAATAATGGGTTCTATCTTGTTCAACAACTTGTAAGTACCCTTTGCTTTTAATTGATGAAATTCTCCTTCTACATTGTCTTGGACTATTGTTTGTGTATGATCTTTGGCCATTTGGAGGGATAAAACAACCACTTGAAGGGTACAGATTATGTTTAGCACAAATTTCCTACAAGGTGTTTGATGAAATTCCCCAAAGACAACCACTAGTCAAATTCCGTCACCTCCTAGTCTAGAGGATCTCTTTTTGCATGGTGACTCATTCGAGGTAACTTGCATGACCAAATGAAGTTTATCTTTGAAAAATGCAAAGTGTCAATCCTTGCAAGGGTGATGCTCTCCTATCTTGGCTACATTCTGCTTGCTAAGATTTGGGCAGCTTTCATGCCCCTTTGAAGCGCGACTTTGGGACATAGCTGAGCGCTCCCCATGTGCATGTTGACATCCCCCCTTGGCACTACTTTTTCTCATTGCTAAATATTATGGTGATTAGGTTTGAATTGTTTGTCCTTACTTGATTTATGCTTTTGTGGACCATTCTCATATGCTTATATGTGGTCCTGAGTAGGCACTTGCCCAAGGATAAGCTTGGAAAAAGGCACCAACAAGGCAATTAAGAAGTTAGGGAAAAGGCACCAGGAGCATATTATTGCAGCTTATGCTAAAGGCAATTTTGTCAACTTTATACTAGATCCTAGGAAAAATCAATTATAGGGCAGAATAGCTAGAAAATTATCTCTATATTTGTTTATTTTGTTAGAATTTTTCTATTTTGTTCTAACTCTAGGGTTGAGGAATTTTATTACTTTAGAGTTAATTTCTTATAGTAATCACTNTTCCGGTGGAGCGGTGAAATTTGAGTTAGTTTCTTTTAGATTGTAGAATGTGTAGAGTCTAATATCAAACTTTGTAAAGTTTGTTTAAATGTGATAATATATGATTTTTTGTTAACTTTTCTTTGAATTTTTGTTTTCTCTTTTTTGTAATTTCTTTAGTATTGATATATAAGAAATCAACAAAAAAAAAAAACTTGAGGAATTTCTCATGGACAAAAATCCGTGAGAAATTCTGAGATAATTTTTTTTTTTTCAATATTTCTCACGCCAAAAGTAAGTTCGTGAGAAAGTTTCTCAGAGAACGGAATTATGTGAGAAATTAGGTTTGTCACATGGGTTTTTCTCGCGCCCTAAAATCTATGAGAAATTTCGATAGAAACTTGTTTCTTACGGAATTTTGGGTCTTTTCTCATGGATTTTGTCCTTGAGAAAATGCCTGTTTTCTTGTTGTGATAATCTACTTAAGTTTTCTTTCTAGAGCTCTTTTGACTCTATAATAATATCTATTTTGTGTTTCCTTTCGAATAATCTGTTATTTGATTTGATTTCTGGAATAGCTGTTATTATTATGATGTCATTCTTCTAACTTGTCTCTTTTGATGATGACAAAGGGGGAGAAATATGAGACACTATGCTTGAATTGTTATATCTGTTTGAATTATCTGAGTTGGAGAAACTCCTTGTTTCTTCTAAATTTTTTTCTTTTTTTTTTTGAAAACTGCTTTTAGAACCAGTTCTAAAACTAGTTCTGAAGTATGCATATTCTCAGGGGGAGATTTCCATTAGGCACTTGTCATCATAAAAAAGGGAGAGATGGTTGGCCTCACAAATCTCTAATTCAGTTTTGATGATAACAAATGATCATGTTTTGACTAACCTTGTGCTTTATCTATGTTTATTTTAGAAAAGGTTAGTAAGAAGTCTTGAGAACTAGTTATGTGTTTCAAGAATTGGTTTTGGTGAAAGAGAACTTGTTATACTAGTTGCTATTTGTCATGTAATTGCTGATGTGGACAAGGACCTCCGTTGAATCAAGAAGACTCGAGAATATTTTATCTTTGTCAAGAAGTTTCCTATGCAAATTGAGGAAATTTCCTTATAGTGGTGTCTTTAAGCAAATCCACGATAAAGTAAGAATTTTTTATCTCTAAAAAGAAAGGAGATAATGCATGTGGCATTTCCTTGCATGTTGTTGTTGACAACTGTCCTAGCAAGGGCGGTTACCCAAGGTCTTCATGTGGGAGCGTTTTCCATTTTAAGAGTAATTTCAAGACTTCAGAAGTGTAAGAAAGATAATGAGAGAGAGTGAGTCCCATGCTTCTTTTATGAGTATTATGTACTTCAATTTTTTCTCTTGTTCTTCTTCTTCCTCAAGTATGTTAACTATAAATTTTCTTCTCTGTTGAGCGACTACTTTTCATGGGGATTCATTTATGATAAAAGGGTTTTGTATTCAGATTTATGGGGAGAAATATGGGTGAGTGTTCTTCCTGCATCTTTGTTGAAAGGGATAAATCCATGGTGAGCTTGAAGAAACTATGGATGTAAAGCTTGGAGAAGCTTAAACAACTAGACTTGGATTTTAGTAGAACCTCAAGATATTGAGAGAAGTGGATGTAGGCAATTTTTTCTGAACCACTATAAAATCCTACGTTAAATTTCTTCTTCCTATCTTCTTTAATTCTGAGCTTATTTGCATCTATGATATCTCTGTGTTTTTATGTTAATTAAAGCATGATATTCCGAGGAGTTATTGATTTGGGTTTCTAAGTTCTAATCAATTCTTTTATTATTTCTTTCTCTCTGTTTTCATAGGAGAACTAGTTCTTATAATGAACTGAATTCTGATTTAGTATTAAAAGTTGTAAAACTCCTATTCAACCCTCTTCTAGGAGTAGTTTCTGCAACTTTCACATAACTCCCAACCTACTTGAAATCTAAGAATAGGTAGTTGCTTTCTACGGTATGCCCTCTCACTTTAGAGGATCCAAATCATTTTTAAAAAGAATTGAAAATACATGCACTTTTCTATGGGTTTTTTTTTTNTTTTTTTTTTTTTTAGTTTCATCAAGAAAAAAAAGTTATAAAGTTATAGATTTGCATTCTCATACACTCATTGTCTTAAGGGTTCATAATGAGAAAACAATTTTGGTAAAGTTGTAAAGTTATACTTACCTATTAAGTCTAAATTGGTAACTGGATTCATCTCCTTAATCAAATGCATCAAATCTGATTTGGTCAATGGAAAGATTTTAAATATTTGTCCAAGAAGTTTAATATAAAGTATTGAGCTTGTAAAAATAGTGTCAATCAAAACAAAGAAAGCATAAAAAAAGTGTCTCAATTTTTTATTCATTTTTTTAAGAAAGAGTTTTACCTGAATTAATTTGTGTCTCTCTTGACATCTTTCCTTGCTTCTTTAATAGCCTATATTTGGTGCTGTGCATATGGTTGTGACTGATTTTATTGTTTTTTCATACCCTTTTTTACGTGTGGGCTGCAACGGTTTCTTGAGGAAAAAGAATGTATTTAAAGTGAATCTCAAGTTTCTTTATCATTTTCAACTAAAAAAGGAAAAAGGTGTATATATACAAATCACAGAGATTAGGATATTCTTGTGTAGATTTTCGGTACGAAAGAAATCTTCACATTCCCATCTAGTCTTCCTTATCTGAGTAAATCAAGTCTTTTTTGTTTTTTCTTGTGTGGGTAATTCAACGGGTTGGTGTAAGAAAATTTGGTCACAAAAGTTTGGCCTAAAGAGGGGAGGGTTATGTGAACAAATTGCCATTGCCCACTTATAAAATATAATTGTATTTCCAAAAGGGCAAAAGAAATTAGAAATGAATATGACAAAGAAGATCTTTAGTCCTCAGATTTTCACGCTTAAATAGGATAAGTTGTATTCACTTTCTCCTTTCATTAAAAAATAAAATAAAGAGTAAAACCCTTTTTTAGTCCTTGAAAAATGCAGCAATTGAAAAATTCATCCTCCAAAAATTTTCAGTGACAAATTAGTCATTGAATTATTATTTTGTCTGACAAATTAGTCCTCTGATACTTTAATGAGAAAAGTTCTGGATCCCTGCAGACCCATTTTCCTAAATTTTTTCACCGATCTTGCCTAGCTATGTTTAAGCCCTCCTTTTCTCATTCAAGTCCTCCTTTTCTTTTCACTGATCTTGCCTACTAGAGGACTAATTTGTCAGAGAAATAATAATTCAAGGATCAATTTGTTACTGAAAATTTTTGGAGGACGAATTTGTCAATGGTTGCATTTTTCAAGGACTAAAAAAAGGTTTTACTCTAAAATAAAACTAGAAGTTAGAAGGAAGCAGAATAAGGTTAAGGGTCTTTATACCACCAGTGGTTGTAATTGGAAACGAACCCAAATGTGATCAAAACAGAGCCATTGAAGTACTTCAGAAGCTTATTTTGCAATGGTGAAAACTATTTTCCTATTTCTCTCGTCTTAGCTAGCTGACTGAAATTGAGTATGAAGCAAGCAGTGCATTATCTAGCTCAGTATCTTAGGGTGAGGTTTGGAATTAATGCTCTCAAAAGTATGAAATCTTTCAAATTATCCCGCTTGGAAGGCTTCCAATTTTTCTTCTTCAAAAAGTATTGCCCAATAGTTAGAGATAGAGTTTACACGCACCATGGTGAAAGAGGTACTTCATGGTGGCAGAATTGATTCTTCTCCAGCAGAGATACTCATTATTCTCATTTCTAAAGCTGGTCTACTTAGGCTTAGGTTCAATTGCCATTGGGAGTAGTCCTTTTTTGATAGGCAATCTGTAAGTACTCACTGAGGCTTGTGATATGCCCGGGCTTTAGAATGAGATAGCCTCCCCTCACGCTAAAATTTTAAATACCGAAAAAAAAACCTGGAGTCAATTACTTTCACACATTTAGTCTTGTGATCAAGCCTTAGACTAAGAACATTGTTCTGGCCATTGCTCTCTCTAATGGTTGGCCTCTAAGGCAAATGGATGTCAGCAACGCCTTTTTGCAACTTGTCTGAGGATGTCTATATGTGTCAATCCCCCCAATTTTGTGCATCAATAGTACCCTACTCATGTTTGTCAACTGAAGAAAGGCTTGTACGGTTTAAAGCAAGCACCTTGTGCTTGGTATCATGCTCTCTGTCAATTTCTACGGTTATATGTTTTCACTAACTCAAGATCTGATGCCTCTCTTTTTGTCTACAAACGTGGACCTGTTACTACTTATTTCCTTGTCTATTTTGACGGCTTACTACTTACAGGGAATAACAGTCAATTTCTCAAGGTCTTTATGGATGCTTCATTGTTGTCTTTTCTCTTAAAGACTTCGGTGCTCCTAGTTACTTCCTTGGTCTTGAATTTCTTCCCACTCCACATGGTCTTTTCATCACTCAACACAAATACATTTGGGACATTCTTGAAAAAGCTCAAATGCAAGGAACCAAACTAGTGAATGCCCCCATGGCAACCTCTTACGAATTTTCCAGTGATACTCCTTCTATTGATGCCACTATGTACAGTTGTCTTGTTGGTTCTCTGCAGTACCTCCCTCACTAGACTGGATGTTGCCTTTACTGTTAATAAATTACCTCAACATATGCAGGATCCTACCAATGACCATTTTTAGGCACTCAAAATGCTTCTCAGATATCTCAAATCCGCTCTTATCTTTGGGTTCATCTCCAATGCACCAAAGGTCTCTCTTTTGGCTTAATTACTGTGATGTGGATTGAGAAGGAGATTCTCGTGACCGTTAGTCTACTAATGACATTTGCCACTAGACCAACTTTAATTTTATTACAAAATTTGTATAATATATTTATTATAACTTAAGTTATATAATAGGCACATTAAATATATAAAATTATATTTTTGACATTATCTGGTCCGACTGTTTGGTCTAACCAGTGCTCATCCTTTAAAATGATTCACTCACTAATTTGATTTTTAAAACATTGATTAAAACACATTTGTTTGTTTAGTACTGTTTGTGGTACCAAAGAATGACTTTAATTAGTATGGTTTGTGAAAAGGCATCATACATCAAATAGGACTTTAATTAGTCACAATTAAGAATTTTAATGCTATAAGATTTATAAAGTAAAGAAAGGTGCAATCAACACATTTGTCAAATTATTTGGTAATTATTTTTTTTTTTCAAATGGTTTCAGGTCTGTATTCATATAACTGATCTCCAGATTATTTTAAAAATAAAAAAGGGAGAGAGGAAAATAAGTTTATGCTTTCTTGTCTTAAACTTCTACTTAGATTATGAATGTAGAAACTAGATTTTTTTTTTGGTTTAATCTATATTTATAAATTCTTGGCAAATTATAAATTTGTAGATAGAAAAAAATGGTAGGAGATGTGGTAACTTTTATAAAACATGCATAGTCAATCATTAAGCACAGTAACCTTGGATTTCCTTTTTAATGGAATGAGTAACATTACAAGAAAATAGACATTTTCTTACGAACAAAATCTATGAGAAAACACCCAAAATTCTATGAAAAATAGGTTTCTTATGGACTTTCTTACAGATTTTGGGATGTAAGAAAAACCTGGGTGATAAATCAAATTTCTCACGAAATTCTGTTTCATAAGAAAATTTCTCACGAACTTACATTTGTTGTGAGAAATATTGAAAAAATATTCTCACTGAATTTCTCCTAGATTTTTGTTTGTGAGAAATTTCGGTTTTTTCTGCTAATTTCTTATATCAATAATAAAAAAATTACAAAAAAGGAAAATAAAAATTCAAAAGAAAAGTTAAAAAAAATCATATATTATCACATTTAAACAAACTTTACAAAGTTTAATATTAGACTTTTCACATTTTACAATCTAAAAGAAACTAACCTAAACAGTGATTACTATAAGAAAATAACTCTAAATTAATAAAATTCCTCAACCCTAGAGTTGGAACAAAATAAATAAATGTAGAGGCAATTTTTCAGCTGTGCTACACTATAATTAATTTTTTTCTAAGATGTAGTATAGATTTGATAGAATTGCATTCAACACTGGGTGCAATAATGTAGAGGGCATGGCTGCTTGAGATGAAATCCTACAATCATGTCACATATGTCATAAAAAAGAGTAATTAATTCAACATAAACATCAAACAGGTAACTAAATTAGCTAAACCCTAAAAACTAACCCTAAAACCCCAAATTCTAAACCTTAAACCACTAAACCCTAACCCTAAATCCTTAATCCTAAACCCTAACCATAAACCCTAAATGCCTAATCATAAATCCTAAACCAAAAATTGGCTAGAGTCTCCCTTAAAACTTGAACAATCTAGGAATTATAAATTGCACATAATTACCTAAGATAGTCAAAACTCCTTATTAAATCAATACAATAAAGTTATCTAAGATAGTCAAAATTCTAATAAATTCTACAATATCCAAAAAAGTCCAAAAAATAGCACAATCATTCTACACAATTCATACAAATAAAGCCCTAACAAAATTTAAAGCAATTTAACCAATTCAATCATTAAATCAATACAGTAAAGTTACCTTAAACATTCAAAAAATTCTAATAAATTATACAACATCCAAAAAAATCCAAAAAATAGCACTATCATTCTACACAATTCATACAACAAAAGGCCGAACAAAATTTAAAGCAATATGACCAATTTCATCATTAAATCAATACAGTAAAATTACCTAAATTTGGATACCTATAATAGTCAACAAATCTTCCATCAAAACAAGATATACCTAAATCCATAATCACATGGACACCATTCCACAAACAAAAGATCATAAAACTACCAAATAACCTACCGAGAAACAAAAGAACTTCAAGTTTGGTTCAGAGAAAAAATATAAACTAGAAATCAGTAGAAATAGACCTATCTCTACTTCAAAGCAAATAAGCTGCGCTTGAAACTCCTTGATCAGCTAGAAAAAGGAGAAGAATGGCTAGAAATCTGGAATCGCATGAGGTAGAGGAGAGAAACCAAGGTGACGTGAGGGAAAAGTGAATTTCAAAATGATGAAGGAGAGCTGCGGGGTAGGATGAAATATTTGGATTTCTCACGGATTTTAGGCCGTGGGAAATTTTAAAACCCAAATTTTAACTTTAGTGAAACAGTGCATTCCATTTCTCATGGAATTCTCACGGAAAAATTCACATTTCTCATTGAATTTCTCACAAAAAAAATTTTTGTGAGAAAATTTCATGAGAAATTCAATTTTCTCATGCAATTTCTTATGAAATTTTTTTTTGTGAAAAAATTCCATCATAGATTCAATTTTATCATGGATTTTATCACAGAATTTTCTCGTGGAAAGATTTTTTGGAAGAAATTCCATGAGAAATTCTTATTGAAAGATAATCCGTGAGAATTTTTCAAGAAATTCTATTATGTGAGAAATTTTCGTGAGAAATCGCATGTTTTTTTGTAGTGCAACTTAAACTCCCTATTGTGTCATGGGATATATAAAGGTAAGCTAAAAGCAGTTATAGAACTCTTAAGCGGTTGAAAATTTCAATGGCTTATTACTGCTTATTTGGAATTGCTTCTTGGCACCTTAGAATTATTTATTCACAAAAGAAAACAATATTCTTATCTTTTTAGAGTTGTGTGCATAGTTTTAGCCACAAATTTACGAAGAAAAGGATTACTTTGTCCAACTGCAGAGAAAAAAATAGTCAGTTAGATTTTTTTTTTTTTATATTAAAAAAGCAGAAAGTTTCCCTCTTTCAAACATTTTCTTCGCTATACTTATAAAATATTTTCATTAAAGTATTGTACCAAACATCACGTGGAGAAAAGAATAGACTTTGTAAGAACTCTTTGTTTAATTTTAATTTTATCAAAATATTTTCAGTAAATTATCATACCAAGCAGTGATTGTCTCCAGATTTCAAACATGTGTCATTAATGAGAGTGGACTGATATCATCATATCATGATATCATTAATGATAACTGCATTGATGTCATCACTGTTTTAATAATATGATGTTAAGTACTATGTTACTTGCTTAGAGGAGACAATTAGATTATAAGTCAATGTTATGTCATTCTTTTAGGAGTGCCAACTGTCGTGCTTCTTGGAATGATTTTATGAGGAGACTATGAGATTATAGTCCATGATATGGCACTATTATAACTTTTAATTACAAACTATGAGATTGATCTCCAGTTTCCAAACCTGTGTCATTAATGACAAGTGGACTGATATCGTGATATCATTAATGACAAGTGAACTGATATCATGATTGTTTTAATAATGTAATGTGAACTATGCCACTGCCATGTGCTTGTCATTATTTGCTTAGAGGAGACTATTCGATTATAAGTCAATTTTATGTCATTATTTTAGGAGTGCGAACTGTCATGTTTTTTTTGAATGATTTTATGAGGAGACTATGAGATTATAGTCCATGATATGGCACTATTATAACTTTTAATTAAGATTAATCATGGACAAGAAGACGGGCAAGACAAACTATTTTATATAATAATACATAAACAAGTTATTTCTTTTAATCTTCTTCAAGTATCATGTGTAGCAAAATATACAGTATTTACTTTCTTATTCAACTGATATTTAATATTCAACTCTTATGATCAATACTGAACAATCTTTCGTGGCTATGGTAATATTCAAAATTAGCATTAAATGCCATAAACAGAAAAGTTAAAATGGCATCCTAATTGGATGAGGTGTTAAAGAGAAAATCATTATGAATTGATGTCGAGTGGATTTTTATCCATAGTTAGATTACTGACAACAACTTTGACGAATCGATAGTTAGAAGTATACTTACACACCGACATGCATGTGAACATTTATATTAATACTATCCACTCTGTCTTTATGATGTGAAAGAAAAACGTTGCAGCTCTCAAAGGTTATAAATAGGGCAATATAGATCTTAATCTCCACGCAACACAAGCTATCTTTCTCTTCCAACTATTTCCTTCCCAAAATCACCCATGGCAGGTCTAATCAAAGCTCTTATCCAACATGGTAAGGAAGACAAAGTCCATAACCCATTAACCATGTCTAATGACCAGATCTTGGAGCAAATTGTTTCAACCCATGTCCACAGTGACACCAAGTTTGATGTTGACTCTCTTTTCAACCTTGTTGAGAACATTCTTAAGCGTTCAACTCACATCGTTGATGATGTTGTGCAGGTATATACATACACCTCTACACTCGGTTATTTTCTTTCTACTTTTTTTTAGGTCAATATTTTTTCATATGGTTCTCTAAGTGCTTATGGCATTTTACAGGGAAATCAAACTAGTGTGGATAACATTGATGACAAGTTTCCCCCAGCCAGCTTCTCCTCACCATTGTGTACTTTGAAGCAAATTACTCATGAGGTCACTCATCAATTATTTATTTTAATCAAATTAAAAGATTTAATTTTGATCCACCAATGGTATAAAAAGATTTTATATAATTATTGTACCATGTATCGTCATATATATATAAAAAAAATGTTAAAGTCATTTATCCTTATTAGCGTGATTATTTGATGGTGGCAGATGTGCTGCAAGCCTCCGGGTGAGGAAATTGCCCATAAAACCACACTGTTCATACTCCAAAAGTTATCAAGCTATTCATGGGATGCAAAAGCGGTACTTACACTGGCGGCTTTTGCTTTCGAATATGGGGATTTCTGGCTGCTCTCCCAGCTTCAACCATCAAACCCATTGGCCAAATCTGTGGCCATTTTGAAGCGAGTTCCTGTGCTCACGAAGTCGGAAGCAGTGCGAAAACATCGCCAAACCATCACTGAGGTCAACAATTTGATCAAAGTAAGTTTGCAAGTGATTGAGGCCATCTTTCAGTTGGAAATGCTTACTAAATATGACACAAAGGATGTGCCTGCTTTGGCACCTGCCATTCAACAAATCCCAATTGATGTGTATTGGGCTATTATCACTATTGTAGCAATTGTTACTCAAATTGATTGCCTCACTATTGAATCGTAAGTTCTTGCTTAACCCAAAAAGTTAGATGACTTGATTATCAAGTTATTAGTAGCTAAAGAAAGACATTAAATGCTACAATTTCAGGGAGAATATGCAAGAATTGTCCCATTTTGGCCAAAGAATTAACATGATACTCAGCAAATTGACGAAGCAGGTGTCACTCTGTAGGAAGCAGATAGGTAATTAGTCAAATGGAACATTCTTTTTCTAATGTTTTCTCCAGCCCCTGATGAAAAAAAATGATTCCTTTCCTTTCCATTAGCATTAAGAGAACAAAAAGAAATATTTTCTAAATAATGCTGAGCAATGATTTAAATTCTCAGAGGAGGCAGAACACTACAAGATGATCAAGAAAGTCTTCCAAACTCCTACAGAAATTGTGGAGGTGTTTAAGGTGATGTTTTTCTGGAAGGACGCTCCCAAGACACCAATCTATGATGGTGCTACTAAAACACTGGTTTGTACCATCCTACTCTCTTACACTATAGTAGGTTATGTTGATCCTTGATTTTGATTAATTTGTTCCCCAAACAGGTTGAGACTAATGTGCTAAAAAAGAAGAGTGTGCTCTTGTTCGTTTCAACCCTAGACATCACTGAAGAAGAGATTAACATTCTCAAGTCAATTCATGAAACAGAGAAGGCGGCAAACCAATATAAGATCGTGTGGGTTCCCATTGTAGAGGAATGGAACAAGGATCAGAAAAAGAAGTTTGAGATTCTGAAATCTCAGATGCCTTGGTATTTGGTGCATCACTTTGGAAGCATACAAGGCTTCAAGTTCATTAAGGAGGAATGGCATTTCAAGAAGAAACCTATGGTTGTGCACGTGAACCCTCAAGGGAAGGTGTTGCACCCAAATGCATTCCACATGATCGAGGTTTGGGGATTGAACGCATTCCCTTTCACTTTGTCCATCGAAGAATCACTTACCGAAGAAGCAAGTTGGGTTGGCTCCCTGGTCAGAGACATCAATCCAAAGATCAACAATTGGGTGAGCATTATTTGCATATTCTCAAATACAAAAGTCATTACCCCACACACATGTCTATACATGAGGCGCTTATATCAGAAACAAAATCGGCATACCATACACAACCATACATATGTTACAAAATTTGAGTTTAAGAGAATAAATTTAAGTGAAACTGCAAAACTTAGATTCTGCCCATTATGTAGCTTGCCACAAAAAAAGAAAAGAATCGTTTGAACTTTTTTATATTCTTACTAAAAAAAATTTGTGATTGAACACAATTTTAGGGGACACAGGTGGGCTACTATTTTAGTATAGATCAATCGAAATGTAGAAATGGGCATGGAAATAAACTTAGCTAAGATGATTGAGTGTGTTTGTGACACAGATCAAGGAGGAAAAGTATATCTTCTTCTATGGAGGCAATGACAAAGAGTGGATCCAAAAGTTCACTAAGTATGCAATTGCCCTTGCAAATGATGCCACCATAAAGGGGGTCAACATTTCTATTGAGCTGTTTTGTGTGGAGAATGAGCACCAAAACATCATTAGCCGCTTCTGGAGTGGAATAGAAAGTTTGTTTGTGACCAAGATGCATAAGACAACCAGCACAATAACTGAAGAGGTGCAAAAGATGCTTTCCTATAAGAATGAAAGTGGATGGGCACTTCTTAGCAAAGGGTCAACTGTGTTAGTCACTGGTCATGGTACAACAGTTTTGAAGACTTTGGTGGAATTTGAGAAATGGAAGGAGATTGTGATCAAGAAGGGTTTTGAGATCTCCTTCAGAGAACACCACACAAAGATTGTTAGCACCACTCACCACTGCTCCCACATCGAAATCCATAACGTTGCCGGGAAGATCCCAGACACCATCAAATGCCCAGAGTGTCACCGTTTAATGGAGTTGTTCATCAGCTACAAGTGCTGCCACAATGAAAGTCCTACTAAAAATTAATTCCTAATGTGATTTGGTCATTTGTGGTTACTTAGTGTATGGTCGTTGAGTAGTGTTTGCTCAACTATGTTGTGTCCGTAAGATCCTAGAGACTAAGAATAAAGAGAGTATTTGTTTTCCTTCCCAAACGATGCTATATAGAGTACCTAGACTATATAGGTATTGGCATTGTATAAGAATAAAGAGATCAATTAGTTCAGAACTTGGCTATTAATATTCAAGTGTTTCACAATTTTCGTACATTTGGTGGCAAGTCTCATCTATGTACGTTGATCTTACATAGAAAAATAATTTTGTTCCAGTACATGTAACTGTAAGAGCATTATTCTGGGTGTTGTTATCTCTGTGCTACTATGAACTAAAGGAAAATATATAACGGGCTTTGTCAATATATGTATATATATGTATATATATATATATATATATCAATTTTCTTATGGAGATTTCTCACATATCGGGGGTATACAATACCTCTCTGACATAGTAACATGACAATCATTGATGTGTTTAATCTTTGCTATTCAATTTTAACAGTCAAGATTAATTACTTTTTACATCAATAATTCTTATACTGCCACGTCAGAAAAGTATATGATACCTTCTTGGTAGGGGTGTACACAACCCAGTCTACCCGAAATAAACCGACGAAAACCGACCGAAATATGACAAATCCGACGGTTCCAAATGAAGTCGGTCGAGATCGGTGGCTGAGATGCATTGAAACAGTTTTATTTGGTCGGTTCGGTTTCAGGTAAGAAAAACCGAATTAAGCCGATACATCCAGATATTAAGAGGGTGTGAAATCCTAGGGTCATTTTCAGCCCTTGGATCAATGCAGGGGGTAATTCATCTACGGAGATGATGCCATCGAGATTTGTAATATTTATTCTGACTCTTGGTATTCCCATTCTCATGCCACACACACAACAATTAATATTGGTCTTGTTTGGTTTTCACTTCTCTCTCTCCACTTTTAAATTTAATATTTAATAGCAATCCCATCAGCTCCAATATCGACGACCGTTCGTCCTTTTGCTTTCACAGCCATTGTGATGTCTTCTCTGTTGTGATTATTCCTCCACAAACACAGTCGCTTTCACTTCTCTTATGTGTACGAGTAATACCAGTAAGCAAAGCAATTTGATGCTTCAGGTTTTCAATAATAGAAGGAGGAGGTGTGTTGTCTACTGCCCCTGCATATCTTACCGGTGGAATCAACCTTCTCCACTTGAAGAAGATCAGCGTTAAGCTCCTCTCCTTTATTATGCTAATATTTTTTTTTTTTTTTTTTTGCATTCAATTTATACAAATTTGCTGAGTATTGTAAAATAGTTCAAGATTCAGCATCACATATATTTTTCATCTACACTTTTCTTCTTCTACATCTGCTTCTATTCTCTATTCTTTTCTTTTCTGAAAAAAAAAAGAAAACTAATATACCAAACCCGATTTAACCCACCCACCTATGATCGAAACCAACCAACCTGAGATCTTTTGGTTTCTGCATAGTTTTGGTCGGTGACGGGTGAAGGTTTTTCAACCCGAAGACCTTCGGTCGGGTGAGGAAGTGATGAACAAACTTTTTATGCAGTAGTTAACTCTTATATTTAGCTTCTTAAACCTCTTTTGGGCCTATTTAATTGGGCTTGGGCCTCATTTGATGACTTTGGATCCATTTGTGCCTAATTGCAATTTTCAGCAATAGTGAGCATTTTATGCTGTCTCTGTGTTTCGTGCATATCTTGAGTTCTGGATATCTAAAAATTTCGAGTCTTACCTTGTAGGAAATATGAGAAAATTATCTACAACTTTCATTCAGGGCTTCAAAGCCAATTCGGAGGTCCAAAAGGTCATATGCAGCCTAGAATCCAGAGAAGAGATGCTGTCGCAGGATCCTGACCCGCATGCAGTGTTTGGGCCATAACTTGAGTTTCATATGTCATATGGACTTCAAACTGGTCCCATTAGAAATCTAAGATGCAGAGCTTCAATTGTTATGAAGGCCAGTTAACCAGAGTGTATATTTTAGATGGTCGTATTTCCGGTAGAAGTTAGCTGATGGTTCCAGAGACCTGTTGGCACTTAAATGAGCCTAACTTCTTCATCACAAGTCCAATTGAGCCCAAACCAAAGCCCAATGAAAGCTAAGGCCCATGGGAATCAGTGTGACCTAAGGGTAATTTGGGTGTACATGCAATTTTGGAGGTCTATATGTGCAGAAGGAGGCAGCCGAAATCAGAATCAAGACTTAGGATATTTTTAGACAGCTTTTCAAGTTTTCTCTCTAGATATTTTGTAAGAACTTGGCTTCTCTTGTTCATGGAGGGTTAAATACTCTAATCAATCAAGGTTTTGGCTATCTGATTATTGATTTTGAGATTATGTTTTGTTGTTATTCATTTAGTTGTTAATCAAGTTCTTTAAATCCTCTGAAATATTCTGTTTGAATTGCTTAATTCGGATTTGGATTTTTATATTCTGTTTTCATGTGATAAAAGAAGATTGTATGGTTAATTAATGGTTCTAAGCTTTTGGACGGATTAATTACCCTTGGCTGGATTCTGGACTTAGGTTAAACTGGACTTGAATGTTTGCTTAATTCATTTAGTCTCCTGTTGATCCAAATTCTGGTTGCTTAACCAGTGGATATCCATAGAGGACTGAGAGGCTTCTTGATGTTCTCTAAGGCCAAGAATATGGTTAATAATTAATTGGATCCTTGGAAATCAAGCATGGATTAAAATCAGAATCACTTAGACTTGGATTGGTTGTTTTCCTTTAGGTTTACCACTTATAATTAATTTATGTCAATCACTAAAACAAACAAAACCCCCTTGTTTATATGTTTTTAAAACTGATTCACTAAATAAAATAATCCTTTGGTTTGACCTAGGGTTGTCTTATGCTACAAGTAACTTAGGTNCATAAACCCTAAACTAAAAATTGGGCAAAGTCTTCTAGCCTTTTGTATATGCTTCTTAATCTTAATGTATTGACTCTGATCATAAGAAATCTTTTTGCAATTTTTGGTTCCATTCTCCACTCTATGCATATGAATACACATTTCAAAGCTTACAATGTAGATACCATTATATTTTTAATTAATCAAAAGCAATTCTTATTGAATTTACCTGATGGATAATGTCCCGTTATATTCTAGGGAAAATTAGTATTAGGGACCCAAACATATACTTATNACAAAAAAAAAAAATAATTAAAAAAAAAAAAAAAAAAAAAAAAAAAGGACCCGATTTTTTTTAATTATTTTAATGGATTAAGTATGGTTATTTCATTATTTTTCAGCAACTAAACATATAACAAAATAACCATAGATTCGAACGGAATATGAAAGCTGAGTTTGGTTATTTGAACAACCACACTTTCCCTTTAAAATAATTAAAATGTTTGTGGTTATTTCCTGAAAATAAGTCCCCATTTGAGTCTCATTGATTTTCCCCATATTCTAATCTTATAGTTATAGACATGGTTAACTGGGTATTTTTGTAACAACCCCCTCATCTGGACCCTTTTCGAAGTGAGTATAGTGAGGGTGCATGTACTCCAACTAAACAAGAAAAAGAATAATGGCTCATGGGTTCAGATCAGTATAAATATACTATAATGCAATAATAAAAAATTGCAAAACACTTTGACTTGCAGATCGAGTTGAGAAAATAAATACTCATTTGTCTTATGCTTAATAAAGATAATGAGCTAATGAACATATGGATTACTTTATACATTAAATAATGGTTCGTGGTTCAGATCAATTTAACAAATAGGATATTCACATGATTTCTTGTCTTAAACACTGCTAAATAATTATCTTATTATCAAGGATAATATGTTATTTACGGCACGAGGAGTACATAAAATAACAAAATCCTTATAAAAGTACTTGTTCTTCTGTAACAGGTGCTGCCAAAATGGCAGCAGTGATTTCATTTTTAGATAAATTCAAAATTTTGCTTCCCTGTATGGCTTTGACGAAAATATTGGTTTAATGAGTAAATCTCAAATTGATAATTAAAAAATACAATTAAAATAACTAAAATTTAAGAAAACCTACAACAAATAAGCCAAATAAGCCCGAAACTACTTCGGACCCTTTGTGCTTTATGCTTTTAGCTTTTTATTTGATTTAACCAACAACATAAGAGGACA
>QAOA01002524.1:0-34280 GCA_003255065.1 Cercis canadensis
ACAATTGATGTAATATCAATTTTTGTTGATATTATGAATTTGAGTAAGTTTTTTAGCTACTAATGCTCAGTCAATGTCTTAGATATATATTATCTCCAATATATCTCACCAATTGGACGTAGGTTATTTACAGCACCACAAACATGGTTATACGATAAGAAAGGTTCACGTATGCACATGCATGAGCGTTATATTAACCATAATAGCCTCTAGTCCAATTGATGTACACCACACTTGATTTTGATAAATGTATTACATGTTGGACAGTTAAATTATATATTAAGTCTGAAGGAATTAAAATATTTAATCCAGCTTCCCTAAAAATGCGTCTCCTATCCTGTAAGATGGAAGTACTGCTAAAATTACTTTGTATACACTATATTAATGTATATTATTAGTAAATTGTATATGATAAAACAAATGAATATAATGAAGAAGTTGTTACTAGATTTAAATTATGGGTATTTTATGTGAACAAATTATCTTTTTCCACTTGTAAACATGTTTATAGTCCAATTGAAGAGTTTTGTTTATACAATTATTCCAACAAGCTCAATCTTTTAGATTGGAGAATAGGACTAATGTAATTAAGGGAAGCAGCTCATTTCATATCAATATTTGTGTAAAACCATCCATGTTCTGTCACACATATGGCATAAGAAGTTTAATCCACATTTTAAAATCATACAATGATTTCCTTCACTATGCGTAAATACAATGCATTTCCAATTATTCCACAATCATAATAGAGGTCTTTGCTTTGAATATGTGGAAAAAAGTCCGGGTATTACCAAACAACTATATTAATATATATTTATTAATAACAATTTCTCTAATGTGTAATCTATATGCTAAAATAATACAATGTCAGTAGGCTGTAAGGGATATTATGTGTAACAACATTCTGAGTTTGCCAAAAAGCACTAGTTGAAGCAGAATATAATGGAAGCAATTTTTCTGATAATTTTTTTAACCCACCCTTGTCATAACCGTACACGTAGTCTGTCATAATAATCCAGTTTGCAAACGTGTATCACTTACTAGAATCTTCAACTAGAGAATAGCGAATATTTTAACAATTTTTTAGGGAAGTTGGCTCATCAGCCCATGAAGCTTATTTTCTCTGTTTGAATTTTCAAATGTTCTGCTTCTTTATAATGAGAATAAGAAAATTGCAGAGAAAGTGACAGTCGACCGTTTTAGCACAGTAAGTTCATTTTCCCCAATAAAATTTGCAAATGATCCACCTTAAATAATAATAAACCCTTTCTCATGTATCACTCATTCCATTTGAGTTAAGGATTGATTACCTTCACCAAAATATAGAAAATTCCAACAGCACCCTTCATAGTTTACCTTGGAGGTTCATTAACAACTTCGTTTAACTTTTCTTCCCATTATATCGGAGACATGTCCAATGGGGGCTATATAAGCAAGTACTATGTTATTTTCGTGGGGAGAAGGCCTGGTATATATACAAGCTTGACTAAATGTCATGCTCAAGTTAATCAGTTTAAAGGTGCTCTGTTTAAATCATATGTCACATTTGAAGAAGCAAGAATTGCGTACGAGCGTTATATGGGTGGTGAATCTAGTGGCCATGGTAGCAGGACAGAAGGATTTTTTAACCATGAGGGGTCCCAGAGTTATAGTCCATTCTCATACATTATAGCTAGCTTTATAGTGGGACTTACCTTGGCTGTTGAAGTTATGTTACATTTGTGGATTGCTTTACTACATAATATATTCTCAAGATTTGCATAATAGGTCTTTATTTGATATGTTTTATAATCCATGTACTATTAAAATATATTTCCTCTTGTGTATATCTGGCATTTCTTTCTCAGTTCTTCAATAGGAGCGTTATGCATGTTTTAGTGTCTATGACAGGTTGTATGCATCATCAGCTTGATCTTATTTTCCTGGTTTGTTTGGAGTAGGTTAGGTTATTCCTAATTGCTATGGATTTGTATTTCATTAGTGTCATTTATGTATCTAGTCATTACGGATGATATTTATTAAGTCTTGATTCCTATTCATAATGTGTCATTTCTATGTGATATAAAATACTATATTGCTCACTTGCATTCTGATAATATTTAGTTGATGGAGCATGTGAGGTTTGATTTATCTAGTTGTGGAATTTTGTGAAGCGCTAGAACCTAATGTCAATTTTTCTTAAATGAAATTAAAGTTATTTAACTATCCAGTGGATTACAGTTGTCATTGACTCATTGTAATATTTCTTTCCATTCAACATGTAGGGGATTTAAACAAAGTGGTGCTTTATTTTGAGAAACCCCTTGTAAGGGAGGCAAAGTAAGCCTAGATGCAATTAATTTGATCATCTCATGAGTTTGATGATATCCTTGTTAATATCACAACTTATTAACACCACATATTTTTTACTGATATACTCACAATGAAAAAGACTGCTTTTCACTTGATGTTATGCATAAATGAATCCATAGGGTGACCTCAAGTCTTGATAATGATAATGGTAGAATCACGAGATTTTATTACTATGACATTTTCACCCTTTGATGAGACCCCATGTTGAAATTTGTGTAATGAAATTCATGGGATATTGTGTGGAAGGCAGTGTATTCAATTTATGTTTCATTGTTACCCCTTGTCCCTATTTGGCAAAATATTGATATACTGTTTACTGAACATGTGGTATGCTGACCATCATCAAATGAGAACAATAAATGAAATTTTACCAACTAGCCCTCAATTAAAGATGTCAAATGTATGTGTTTGACAGGTAGAGAACTCATTAAACCAACTTGACGATGAAGTTAACCATTTGTAAGTAACACATATGGCAGACATATGAGTTATAATAATAAACCCATATATATTTTCATAGAAATTGCCCAACAACTATGCAATAAAAATTTACATAAAATCTATTTGGATAATTACCCAAATTACTCGTTATATGATGTTCTAATTTCTGCTCATTAACACTGTTGTTTGCTTGATGATTTATTGACAACAACCGTATGATATTTGGACTCCTACTATAATTTATTCATATTAAAACAGGCTTGCATAATAAATACATATCTAATGATTACAATTGAATTTCTCCCTTAATATCATAGATAGCACACACGAATAACACATGACACATAGTAATCTATTGGTTTGTTTATGAAGGAAGGTAATGTGATTGTCATTTCACTTGTGACTTGTATCACCAATTTTCCCGTAGGTTATTAAAAAAAATAAAAGACTTACACTGAGCAACATTTTTTATTGCTGATTGAAGTTGCACCTGTTATGTGTACTTAGTTCATATCTCCCTCCATCATGTCATGCATTAAATGAGGGATCATTTGGAGGATACGAGTATGATGTCTCCCCAAGTATTCATTATCTATCCAGACAGAATCCAATAATTACCATTTAATCCAACACATTTTCTCATATAAATGAACCCACCTGAGAATAATGAAACAATAAGAGCATTGTCGAAGTCATTGAATACTTGCATGAAACACTTTTGTTTATACACTGCCTATATCGCTAGAAGCCCCAAATATTCATTTTACTGTGCTCTGCCCTTGCTGGAAAGACAATGGAGCCAGATAATCAAGCAAACTTGAAGAGACAAAGGTTTGTATGTCTCTAGTATAACTTCTCTCAGTTAGCATCCCCTGACACCAATCTACCAACTCTTATTCACCCATTTCTGTATGTCTTTTCATAACTGCTGTGTATGCATTTATAATGCAGGGAACCAATGAACATTAATGATGATGTGCTCTGCGACAAGAGCGTTGTAGAGGTTCTGTCTATTTGTACAAAATTAAATACCAATATGAGGTGTTAGCAGTTGTTGATTAATGCAACTTGATGTATGCATTTTCTATAGGTTGTGGAGGGTTTAATAGCTGCTGTCATACTGAAACAAGAGGTTCCACTCTAATGTGTCAATATCTTATTATATAATTACAAAGCTGTTCACACACAAAGTATATGTCTTCAGTATACATGTTATTGGTTACTATTATATTTGAACTAAATGTTTTGAAGCTGTACAAGTTTTTATCATATATTTTTCACAAGAATTGTTAAGAATGGATGAATCCCAACAAGAATGTCAACGTAATCTTGATCATAAGATCACAGTGATTAAAGAAGACATTTTCTTCATAGCATTCAGTTTGGGCAATGAGCAACATTTTTTTAGAGGGGTTTCATCTGATGTAAGAAAAATTTTTCAGTGTGATCAGGATGTTACTGAAGGAAGTGGGGGACATTTGTTCTCTCCATTTTTTACTCATAATGCTATTGAGAAGCTTGCAGGAAAATTGTCCACTGATTATGTTTCTCCTTTCTCTAAGGAAACATTACTTACATTAGCAGGAGGTCTAATGGAAGTTGTTGAACGTGCGAAATGCTTCACCCCTACACCATCCACTCAATCAAATCAATAACCTTTACCAAAATCTTCCATGGACACACTTAATCAAGTGAATATGAATGTGGCAGGATTGACTGTTGCAGACTCACCATCACTCTTTCGTCTTAATAAGGTGCTATTTTTGTCCCATATGTCTTATTAATATAGTAAGAGGATTAAAACTCATATAACTATTGCTTGTCATTATGATTAGGGTAACTCCAAAATAGATCCAGCCACAATAATAAAAAGATTGTTTGATACACCAGCAAGCTTGCCTACCAAACTAAGTTCTTATATGTTGGGGAGAGATAACACATTTGAACAATGCTGAGAGAAGATATTCAATTACAATTGATGATGGTGATAACTATGGTGGAAGAAGGAAGAAAATGAAAATTCTACCTTACCCAAAAAATGACTATTTTCTGAAGGTATCGTCCTTATATGATTTATCTTTTACTTTAATATATATGATACATGTTAGTTGACTTTAATTGAATTTATAACATTAACAATTTCACAAGTGACACTACCACATTGCCAACACATTGGCTAACAATTGTGTGTTGTTTATTTTTTATAATACAGTCAATGAAAGTTACATTCCATCCAACCCATGAAGTGATGTTAAACCCCACTGGACTACAAATAGCTACTTATATTTTTGATGCTGACTTGAATGAAGAGTACATTCTTACTGCCTTGTTTTCATGGACGTATATGTCATTTCTTCTTTCTTGACTAATGAAGTGATGTTTGTGTTAATGATGAATCAGGGAACAATTGATTCATTCTTCTGGTGGTAATGCAAGCAGAGAGTTGTTATTAGATTCTTTGTTACCAGGAAACAAAGTTCATCCGCATGTCTGTAAAGCTTTCGTCATATTTGATGTTTATATATAAAGCTCATTTCTTTGGTCTTAATTAATAAACAATTTTGTAGGTTATAAAACTGATATGTTGCATACAAATTGCTTGACAACAAATGCAGAAGACTGTTTCTGTTTGGTGACTTCCACCTAATTTTGCTGTAAGCTTTGTCACTTTATTTTCTTATGTACATGGTATATATAATTGGTGAACAAGGATTATTAAAAAAAAGTAACAAAACATGTTATATATAAAGCTCGTCTTCACTATTATGTATGACAGGAGAAAGTCCTAGACGATGCTATTACAGTGGATAATGCCCTCAAGAAATTTAGAAATTACTTCATGCCAAGACCAGCTGATCTTAAAAAGGCAATACAGTTCATACCATTGACTTGGTTTGCATATTTTTATAAGCAATTTGTAGTTATGTAAGAATGAGTACAATCTGATGATTGTTGATGATGTAGATATTTATACTCCTACAAGATGATGGTGACCATTGGTATCTTACTATTGTTATCATAAATGAAAAGAAAGTTATGTATGTGGATTCTTTCCCAATGTCTGATAGGATGGTAGAAAGAAAAAAAAGGATACACAGAGTGGTAAGATTTTATTAAATTGGTAACAACAACGTACATAAATTAGACATGTCGCCTGACTGTAGCACTATTGGCGTATTTGAATTCTAATGTACTATTGTTAAATGACAGACTTCTTTCCTTGAGGATGTCTTACTTGACCCAATTTTCTTCCCATACCACCCTACTTTGTCAATGTGGGATCTGTGCAGAGCCATTAACGTGCCAATACTAGAGAAAGAGTTAGTTCAAAAACCTTTGTAATATCAATTTTGTTATTATTCATCATTTGTAATTTTTACTAATAACATTATATCATTATATATGTGTATTGTTTTTGTAACAGTGTTGACAGTGGAGTGTGGGTTGCTAATTGGTTAATCATCTGTCATTCTTGGGACACTTTTGACACATTGGTGGGTGTATTTAGAGGAAGTGCTTCTGGTCCTAATTATTTATGTTGATATGACTGTCAAAATGAACACTAAGATGAATTACATGCGTGCTAGATAGAGGAATGTTTGTGTTTATAATACAACTATTGTATTATTTTTTTTTTCAACCAGATCAACAGAGAATCTGCAAGAATGCGTCTAGCATATACGCTTGTATCTGACCGCTTCAATGGACTAAGAGAAATAGTGATGGAGAATGCAAGATTACACTAGGAGAAGAAGCAGTCCGAGGTTATCAATTAATTTCCTCCTATACTATACTGCTAGTAGTGTAATAGGGTTATGTGGTATAATGTGCTTAAGGGAGTCATTAACTATCTATGACCAACTCTGAATCAGTCATTATATATTACATAATTGTTGGTAGGTTTGTGATTTTGGAGATGACTAGTAAATCTGGCATAAGGATTTTAAGATAGCTATTGTAAAAAATGTTTGGACTTTTGGCTGAGTATTATGAGTATGGATTTATCTTTTGTTGTAGTAAAGACGTCTTGCTTGTACAAAATGTTTGGTCTTTTGGCTGGTATTATGAGTATGGATTTATCTTCTGTTGTAGTAAAGACATCTTGCTTGTACAAAATATTTGGTCTTTTAACTGAGTATTATGACTTTGGATTTCTCTTATAATTAGTAAAGATTAAGAGCTTCTAGTGCTATGGATTAATTTTAGCAAGGAGGTAGAAAAAGTTGATAATGCATCTCTATCTTAATATGTTTAACATTGCCTTTCATTACTAAGTCAATGAATCACTATTGGCCACATGCACATATGCTGTTAAGTAAGACATTAGCATTAAATGCCATTGAAATATGGCATGCATGAAAATGACATGCCAAAATTACGTCTGTGATTGATAAATAGCAAATGCCAATATTTTTTCGCTGAAAATGGTATGACTGATGTATACCATATTTGAAGTTGTCAGTTAATAGTGCTTGGTATTAAAGTGAACACTGCACATTCCACATCGTGGTAAGCAAAAGAAAAAAAACTAGAGAAATATGAGGCATTGAATACGACCATTGTTACGTACTCGCAAAAGTTATTGAAATGAGTAAAACCACATATTGAAAAGGTGAATAAGATAGCTATTGCTCCCCTTTCCTGTTCAAACATAGAGAGGACATGCTCAGAGAGGAAAAATAAGTGATATAGCAATAAATCCTATTCCCTAAGTCTCTCATTTACTTGTGAAAAACATTGAATTCTATCTTAGTAATTTCAACAAGCACATGAGAAGAGATAGGATACAACCTAAGTATAGATACAGATGCTCAAAAAAAAAATTTTACTCCTAAAGCGGAATTCTGTTATTGAAATCCTTTAAAGTCAATCCTGGAAGAGTTGAGGTTTAACACTTGTTTGGTTTACACTTGATTTGACAGCGTCTCTTATATCTGTTGACTTTATGTTTCAACCTTTGGCTTGACTGTGTTGTTTTACGTATTCTATTATATGCTACTGATTTTCTGCAAGAAGGCAAACATTTGCAGTATACATGCTAGTTATTTGCTCTCTTGTTTTTATCCGTTTTTGAATTCAAAAGATGTGTTTAAAAAATGTACCTATTGATATGAATCAATTTACTTAATAAAATTGTTTTAATGTGTTAATGCCAATATATAACAGGTTCAAGATGAAGCAAACCAAACTAGCCCTCTCACCCATCACTCCTTCATGTACTTCAGATACAAACCCATGACTTCGATTACATGTTTTGGTGGATACTCACATTCAAACTATTTTACTCTCAGCCCACCATATCTTATAATGCCCTATTCTCTTGCTCTCTCCCACCACCTATTAAATTCTCTCGTAAAGTTGTTTTGCATGAAAGTGAAGTTGTATGTCACTCTACAAAGGGCTACAAGACCGCAAAATTATTTTGACTCCTTGTTTGAATTATGTAAAATGACAACGTTGAAAAAAATGTTTGTTATTTTGACTTCAATACTGAGTTTGAACATTTTGTGGTTGATTGATAAATTGTTTTAGTTATACATGGTAAAAGTTTAGAGTAGACAAGCAACATATAAAAATACATATTGGATGGAGCCCAATGACAATGCTTCCCTTATAGAATAGAAGTACATTCTAAAATATATTGATTGTTCTCATGTGATATGATATTTTATTGAAGTATGAATATTTAAGAGACTAAATATAGGTTAGCTCAAAGATTCATTTCTTTAAAGGAGCACTATTATGTTGTAGTGATGATGGGAAAGAAGGTTAATATGCCCTGACCTTTCCTTTCACAAAAGAAGAAAAAAAGAGTCACATGCTTACACCAGCTGCATCCCTGATTACATTCACATTATCCAAATTTATAATAAAAAATATTCTTTCGCTTTGGATTCCAGAAGCAACCTGAAGAACGTGCAAGATATATTGTTTTTTAAAACTAAAATATTATAGTAAATGCATCATAATTCTTCTAAATGATCATAAAGAAAGCAAATAGAGCTGTTTTTGAAGTGGTTATTATCTGAAGACCAACAATGCGACCCCTCTATCACTTCTTACATGAATTCTAAAATTTATTAGAAGCAGACAATAACACATATTTTATATAATTAAATTACAAAAACAACCACCATTGATTGAACTTTGAGAGCCAACACAAAGTTCCTAATCTTTTAAGATCATAAAGGAACCATATTGACTAAACAAAGTAATGCAAGAGTTGTACCCTAGAATAATATAATAGTCAGATTGTAATGTTCGTGTGTACATTACAATTTGTAGTCATTCATCACAGTAAACTATGACTCAAGCAGTTATGTTAATTTTTTGGGGGAAGCAATAATTAAAAAATAACATAACAACATTTTCAAAACATACACAACACATATAAGGAAAAAAATCAAACCTTGTCATTGAACCCAACTTGGACTTAACAATAGAAATGCTAAATTCCCACTTCCACAACACACATAATGGCCCATGCTCTCCCATTATCACCCTGTTTCAAGTCTTACACCACAAATTCAACTTGCAGTCAAATGAGATGAATAAAAATATGTCAATGGAAAATAAATAGAATTTCAGTCCAAGACACAAGTGCTTCTGGTTCCAAATACAATGCCCACCCAGGCTTAGCAAATCATTCAGGTGTTGTTCCCAGGAACCACCAAAGTATAAATGAACAAAGTGAATGAAAATCAACAATTGGAGTAGATACATGCAAGGAGAAGAGGAGAAGATTAAGAAAGTAAATAAAAAATCATAACATGAAAATTTTAGAAATGAAAGAAGAAATGCATATGTTATCATGTAAGATACTTATTATATGAAACCAACAGGGAAAATATCAATATCCTAACTGAGTTCACTTTGCAACCAAAGCCTAATGGTAGTACATGAAGAACGTTAAAAAATCACTACATTAAATACAAACCTAAATAGAATTTGATTACAGTATAAACCACAAATCCAGCAGCAGACATAGAAACTTCATTTGCATTTTAGGAAAGGGGTCATAAATAAAATTATTAAACATGACTCTCCAATGTTCCACCAGTAAAACCCTCAACACATTCGTCTTCCACCTGAAAGTGTGAAATATAGCATATTACCGCATTGACAAATGTAAAATGACACATGCATAAAAAGAAGGCCAATAATTATATGTACTACAATTATGCAGGAAATCATACAAGGTTGTTGTTTGTCCTTCCACCACTCAGTGAAGTTATGCAATTGGACGCCGCATGCTGGACCCCTAAAAATTGTGCAGTGTTTGAAAGGTAAAAAGACTCATGAATGTAACAATCATTAGCGTTTAAATCAGCTGCATCCTGCTCATTACGACAAGTTAGTCAACAAATTATGGATTAAAAACTTCACCAATGGAAAATCAAGTGCTATCACAGATAAATACGGTCTAATATAAATCATTGTAGCAGCACATTTACCGTTAACTGAGTTGCATTTTCGGTGTTGTTACCCATGTCATTGTTATTTATTTCCTTCTGCTTACCGTTAAGACATGTCCTTCGCGAGTGTCCCTTCTGCTTACATAACCCACAAGAATTTTGTCTCCAATGCTTAAACATCTTTGTAACATTTGGAGTTCTTCCTTTGGTTCTAACTCTTTTAGGGTCATGAACCTTTTCTCCAATGCACTTGTTTCCCCTGTCTAGATCAGTTTGTTGAGGAATATTTTCAGCCCACATAGTTAATATTGCTAACTTCTCTTTCATTTGTTTGAAGCTTTCTTCCGTCTCACTTGCAATTTTGCATATATGTTTACAAGTTTGCAATAACATTCCAAAGCGATACGAAAACAATTTCTGCCCATCAACCTCACTTCCATTTGTCTTATATTCACACATTTTCGCATTTTTGATCCACCTTCTTACAATACATGACTTCGGCAATTCTTCAAGATCTTCATACATGATAACTTTTAGCATGTGCGCACATGAAATGACAGTAAATTTGAATCTACCACAAATGCAAATCACCCTAGCACCCTTATCACCGAATAAAACCTTCCAAGTTAAAGTAGGTCTTTGATACTTGTTAACATTATATACTTTAAACCCATCATGCTCCTCCCAGTTAATAACTTTAATTTCACTACACTTGACCAACTAGGAGCGAAACTCCGTGAACACTTCTCTAGTGTAAATCATTGACCCACATTTCTCAAGGTTTTTCATGCTTGTCAACAGTACCACTTCCCCATAAGATGACCTGAAATTGTCTTGAACTTCAGTGTTACGAAAGAAACTTAGGGCACGATTAAAATGGTGCAAAAACTGTCATATTATACCCAAAATTTATAAACTTCCCTATTTTAGAATGAAAATCCTCACATCGTGATGTAGTTCTCATTCCAGCAAAGAACTTACCCTTTATATGTGCACTTGCCCACATTCCCCTCTTACCATAAAGATCTTCCACCCATCTGTTGTTCTGAACACTAAATCTCTCAACCATTCTACATCATTTCTCCTCAAATTCCTCAACATCATAGTCATTTAACATAAGATCCCTAAATGTATTTGTGAAGTTATTGTCAGCAATATTTGTAGTAGCATTATTTAGCAAATGCCAAGCACATAACCTGTGACAGCTTCTTGGGAACACTTCCTTTATAGCTTTTTTTATCGATAAATATCCATCAGTGATAACACAAGTAGGACACTTTCCATTCATAGCCTCAAGAAATTGCATTAACAACCATATATAAGTTTCCTCTCTCTCATTAGCAACCAAAGCACTGCCAAAAACAACTGTCCTTCAATGATGATTAACGCCAGACAAAACAACGAATAGTTTGTTGTATACATTACTGCAGTATGTGCTGTCAAAAGCCAGAACATCCCCAAAGCATTCATAATCTAATCTACAGATTCCATCACACCAAAAAACATTCTCCAACCGACCATCATTGTCAACAGTGTATCTTTTAAAGAATAAATCATCTGAATCTGATAGTCCTTCTAAATAATTCATTGCAGTCATGACATCATTTGGACCATTCATCCTTTGCCGCAATATTTGGTTGTATATATCTTTCATACTGAAGTAAACTTTATCATATTGATGAGCTGCCGAGGCTCTTCAAATTAGTGAAATTTTGAAGTCGGTTTACCAAAGCTACTTGTAGATAAGGCAACACCAAGTCAAACCAAAGGATTAATCTAGTTAGGGAATCCAATTAGGGAGTTAATTAAATAGGGAAGTTTTGTTTGTATAAGTGATTAAAAAAAATTAATTAAAAGTGGTAAACCTTAAGAAAAACAACCAATCCAAGTCTAACTAATTCTGATTTTAATCCATCATTAATTTCAAAGAATCAATTCAATTATTAACTTAGCTCTTAGCCTTAGAACACATTAAGACGCCTCTCAGTGCTCTATGGATGTCTACTGGTTAAACAACCAGAATTTGGATTAACTAAGACTAAATGAATTAAACACTCATTCAAATCCAGTTTAACCTAAGTCCAGAATCCAGCAAAGGGTAAACAATCTGTCCAAAAGCTTATAAACTTCATTTAATCCATACAATCCTCTTCAATCACATGTAATTAAGCAATTAACACATGAATATTCAAATCCAAAATTAAGCAATTCAAACAGAATATTTTAGAAGATTGAAAGAACTTGATTAACAACTAAATGAATAACAATCAGAACATAATCTCAGAATTAATAATCATAATAGCTAAAACCTAGATTGATTTGAGTATTCAGCCCTCCATCAACAAGAGGAACAAAGTTTACAAAATATCTAGAGAGAAAACTTAAAGACTAAGAAAACTAGAAAAACTGTCTACAAAATATCCTAATTTTATTTCGGCTGCCTCCTTTTGAGCATATAAACCTCCAAAAATACATGCTTACCTAAATTGCCCTTAGGTCACACTTATTCCCATGGGCCTTAACTTTCACTGGGCTTTGGTTTGGGCTCAATTAGACTTGTAATGAAGAAGTTAGGCCCATTTAAGTGCCAATAGGTCTCTGGAACCATCAGCCAATAAGACCATCTAAACTATACAATTTGGTTAACTAGTCTTCATAACAATTTAAGCTCTGCATCTTAGCTTTCCAATAGGACTAGTTTCAAGTCCATAAGACACCTACAGCTCAAGTTATGGTCCAAACACTGCATGCAGGTCAGGATCCAGTGACAACATCTCTGCTCTGACTTCCAGGCTGCATATGACCTTTTGGACGTCCGAATTGGCTTTGGAGCCCTGAATGAAAGTTGTAGATAATTCTCTCAGATTTCCTACAAGGTAAGACTCAAAATTTTTAGACATCCAGAACTCAAGATATGCATGAAACATAGAGATAACATAAAATGCCCAGTATTGCTGAAAAATGCAATTAGGCCCAATTGGATCCAAACTCATGAAATGAGCCCAAGCCCAATCAAATAGACCCAAAAGAGGTTTAAGAAGCTAGAAATGAGGGAGAATTACTACATATAAAGTGTGATTATCACATATCCGCCCATAAGAATAGCAATGTAACTCATGATTGCTAGAATTTTAATACCTGCATTTCGCATACTATTGATTAAAGCTAAATCACCACCTGTGAACTTTCTATGTCCCCGCAGCAACCGAGTATGCATGTTATCAATCAACTCATGACAATGGTCCTCATTAAAATGACGAACATACCATTGCCCCATCTCCTCATTAATATGAACGCGCATTGATGCTTTGCAACCAAAACGGGTCAAAGGTCTAGGTTCGTAAAATCTACTTTCCTTCTATAATGACGAACTCGGGCGCTTCCTTTGTGATGAACAAACAAAATTCTTCCAAATTATTTCCCCTTGCTTATTACGGCCAAAATTATGTTTCCGAACCCCAAAGTCTTTTACAAGTGCATATCTCACATAAAACTTGTATGCATCATCAACATTGACAAACTTCATTTGTCTAACATCATCACATGTCATCTTAGTTATGTCTGCCTCATACTCATAATTTATATTAGGCAAACAAGAAGTTTCTCCTCCATTCATCTAATACATAAACATTATCAACTTCAGCGAAAGGTAATAATAACCACATTAAATTAAACAAAGGATCATCACATACATGGAAAGAATAAATGCAGGGTGATGCAACTTTGATGCCCGATTATTTCCTTTAATTTACCCTTATTCATCATTTTCTTCTTCTTAGAACTTGGACCTCATTATTTTTTTTTTGTACTCTTCACAGTGTTTCACAAACATATGTGTTTAACTTAATAATGAAACAAGTGTTTGTCCCTTACGTACCCTATGTCTAGAAATTTCTGTTGTCTAACAAATTTATAATTTTCCACATGTGCTGGTATAGACAATATGTCTTATATATTTAATTTTGGTGGTATACAAGTGTCTTGTACCACGACACAGTAGCAAACAAAAGCCTGGTCGTTTGGACTAAGCCTGAATCTGAACTTGGCATGTATCACCAATTGTCTTACTAGCATACTATACGTTTTATACCAAAGTTTAATCTGGTTAGGATTCTAAACCCTTTTGTAAATTCAATACTTAGATGCAAACTTGCAGCCACAAATCAAAATATTCCATCCTAAAAGTCATAAATAAAATGGAAAACATAAAGCATATATTATACTTGAAGAATCTCATCATTGAGTTGAGAAACTCTTCATAAAATACCTACTCCTCAGAACTTATTCCAACATTGTTCATTGTTGTCCTTGTTGCAATTTTTTCTTTACAATCATCGATCCCTCCCAACTCAAACCAATTTGATTGATTTAGATAATGGAATTTTCTTGGGTTTCCCAATTGGTATTTCTGAATGTCCTGTCAAACAATAAAACAAGATAAACATTCAACTTAAATGAAGTAAATAGATACCAATGAAGTTATGCACAAAGTTACAGAACCACACGTTTCACGTTACTGCATAAATTGAGTATTGAATTACAGCTTCGAGACAAAAAGAGGCAAGTCCAATCACCACCCCATATGGTGCAACTAGTGCACAACCTCCTACTGTCCTTATTACCCAGATTCTCAACAGATAAATAAACAATACAAAAATGGTTTTATAATTAGAAACACAAGGGAACCAGGTTATGCTAAAATTATGAAAAAAAAGCGTTATAAATGTCCTAAAATATATGAAGGGAAACATTTGCAGATTTGAAATGATTAGGATAGAAATTTTAATGTTTAGTACCAATGCCAAGAACAACAACAGAACAAAAATAATGATAGAAAGATAATCAAAAACCTGGCTCACATACATATATACATATATATAAGAACCTTCAAATTAACTTATGTGTATAGTCTGCATTGTTGTCCTATTGGATGGATAGAACTTGAATTGTGCATGTCACTTTGTGAATCAAATTATAATGCGGTAAACCAGGTCGATACACCAATACCTACTCACTCACTCGCACAACACAAACACAAAATAGCAACAACATTCAAATAATTGCCTATTTGCTAAGGAGATAATCAACAAATTCAATATCTCAATACCAGAAGTTGTTAACCTCTAGGCCCTCAACAGAAGGTAATTGATGTTTAACAAGTAACACGAGTATACATTATTATAATCAAGCAAAAGGGGACAACTTACAAAATATCTTTGAGGAAAAAAAATACATAAAGATATTCAAAATATAGGGCTTCATTCTCACTTCCATAGAAACCCAATCTATACTTCCAAACTTTGCTTTTACTCTAGCATCCGCATAGCTTCGTAAATAGTTGTGGCTATACTAAGCTCTAAACTAGAAGAAGGGAAACAAATAAAATAATACAACATCCATTACTAAAGTCTAAAACTAGCTTGCTCTGTCTATATATCAAATCGTTGAAATATACAATAACTATTACCAAAACAACCTCTACTTTTTCATTTCATTGATTGGAAAAAGACAAGAAATATATACCAGCAGAGAACCACAATATTAAGAGAACATACAACAAGCAAGTTTGTGTTTTTGGGCTCAACTCACAGGCACTGTGAAGACAAGCACACCAGCGCTTCTAAAAGACAGAGACCATAAACAAGGTTGACTGTAGAGGGAATGAGTTACAGTCAGTCACCGAGCTTAAGAATTTCACAGTGAGTTTGGGACTTCCGGGAAAATAAGCAGAACCCTCAACGGAAAGGAGGAAGGAGGACTAAAGTATATCTATCAAAACGGCACTGTTTTCGAAATTGTTTTAAACAAAAAAATAATTGACAACTTATGAATAACACTAACATGTAGGGGTCAGAACAGAATTTAACCAAATTATTAGGTACAAATTAAATTATTACAAAAACCCACTATTCCCTACATGCCACCTACATGTGTCCATTTTTCATTGGAGATCTACTATTTACAAGTTGGGGTAATTGTGCCACTTGTGGCAACAAAGTCTCACCCCTCAATTATTTATACCAACTTTCATCTTTAATGGATTCCAAATGTCTTTAATGAATGGTGTAGATTATTCCAAATGTCCTTGATGGGTGGTGGAGATTGTTCCAAATGGATACATTTGAGTTTTGAAAGTTTTTCACCTCCTTTTCTCCAAAATATTTAAGAAAAATATATGTATATATAAAAAATAATTTTAAGAGAAATGAATAATATATTTACTTATTAGTACTTGTTTTAAACATTTTCTTGCTATTTGGTCTTGATTACATATTTTCTTTACAAATTTGACAAAACTCACTCAATTTTTAGAGTTTTATGTTTTTGTTTATTAAAAAAAAAAAAAGGTATGAAATTCATGTAATATTTATGATTAATTGTATTTTTTTATTTTGTCTAAATGAATTATTTGGTCTCTTCATTTTAATTTCAAGCAGTTTAGTCATTCTATTTACCAAAACATTATAATTTTTTCTTCCACCCTGAGAGGTGTCTAGTAGATAGATTCTTTTTTAATTTCTTGGGAATCTCAACTTGGGAATCCTAAATTTTTTGGTACAAGATTTAAAAAATACATATTCTCATTCACGAGATCATTTTTTGGCTAACTTTTCCATTGAAAATATTCTCACAGGAGATGAGAATCCAAAATTCCCATGGTTGTGAGAAGTTTTTTAGATGTGAAAAGACATTGTTAACCTTATCTTTCTCAAACACTCACCTTGCTCTAATACTCTCCCCCTCCCTCTACCACCATTGGAGCTCAAAACGCAGGAACCCAAAACCAAAAATACTTGTTTTTGGTTTTCCCCATTGTCGAGCTTGCCAGACTCTGCCCCTCACCATTGATTTGCCCTCTTCCTCATATTTTTCTCTCTATTTCTTCTTGATTCCTCTTTTTTAACCAAATTTTCTATCTGATTCTCAATCCCTTGTCTCTCCCTCCTTCTTTCTTCTCTAAAATTTCTCTCTCTATTAATGGTTCTCTCTTCTTCCCTTTTTCTTCTCTCGATCTGGTTTTTCTTTCTATCGTGTTATTATCCTCTATTTATTCCTTCATGTCTTTTGCTATTTGCTTTTACTTATTTTTTTGAAAATCAAATAATTAAATTCAAATAAAATATGAACTAATAAAAGAGAAAGGTACAAATAAAATTAAATTAAATGGAAAGCATAAAAAATTAAAAGCATAAAAAAATAACAAATACACAAATTTCTTAAAAATAAATATTTATTAATTATAAGGAGTAATCTCATTTCCCTATATACAACTAATTAAGAGTCTTTTTTTTTTTAAGAGTGTGTCTATCAAGGCTTTGTATATTTGCTCCACATTCATTTTTTTTGCTTTTTTTATTTTCTTTCTCTCTTTTCACATGCTTTCTTTCTTTTTTGTTTTATCTATCAGGGCATCGTGAATGTGTTAAGCTAGTTTTTACTCAAAATAGATAGAGGTATTTTTAGAAAAAATTACCAAGATTCACAAAAATGTTGTATTTAAACTAAAGGATAAAAGATTCCCAAGAAACATTGTCTCACATTCCCAAAAATGTTTAAGGCCAACACAATTGTAACATTTTCAAGAGTAACATTTTCAAGCATTAACATTTCTAAAAAATATGATTCTTAAGAATGAAAAAAATCTGTCTACCAAATATCCTTTAATTATCATCTAGTTATAAACGCAATTTATTGTGACACTGAAAAATATCATTTATTAATTAATCATTAATTTTTTAGCCAATTAAACAAAACCTATCTAAAATTATAATTAAATAAAAAGACAAAAAAAAAAAAAAAGCTAGTGCAATAGAATAGAACGACAGAAAAAGAGNGGGAAAGAGAACCGAGGGGTGGGAGAGAAGAGAACAGACAGACAGAAAGAAGAGAGGGTAGAGTACACAAGAATTTTGAATAGAACGGAGGGTGGAGAGAAAGAGAACGATAGAGAGAAAGCAGAGAATGAAATAAAGATGGAGACAGAGCTAGAGCTAGAGGAATATAAACAGAGAGAGTAAGCAGGGAGAAAGGAAGGAAGCAGATCAAGGAACAGGAATTCAAATTTGCCTAATCCTTACTTCTGGGTAATCCTCTGTCTCTTTACTTCTGGGTAATCCTCTGTCTCCTTTATGAATCTGTGCTAAGTAAGGGAACTTTGCTTTTACTCTAGCATCCGCATAGCTTCGTAAATAGTTGTGGCTATACTAAGCTCTAAAGCAAAAGAAGGGAAACAAATAAAATAATACAATAGACATTACTAAAGTCTAAAACTAGCTTGCTCTGTCTATATATCAAATCGTTGAAATATACAATAACTATTACCAAAACAACCTCTACTTTTTCATTTCATTGATTGGAAAAAGACAAGAAATATATACCAGCAGAGAACCACAATATTAAGAAAACATACAACAAGCAAGTTTGTGTTTTTGGGCTCAACTCATCGGCTCTGTGAAGACAAGCATGCCAACACTTCTAAAAGACAGAAACCATAAACAAGGTTGACTGTAGAGGGAATGAGTTACAATCAGTCACTGAGCTTAAGAATTTCACAGTGAGTTTGGGACTTCTGAGAAAATAAGCAGAACCTCGACGAAAAGGAGGAAGGAGGACTAAAGTATATCTATCAAAACGGCACCGTTTTTGAAATTGTTTTAAACAAAAAAAAAAAAATTGACAACTTATGAATAACACTAACATGTAGGGGTCAGAACAGAATTTAAGCAAATTATTAGGTACAGATTCAATTATTACAAAAACCCACTATTCTCCTACATGCCACCTACATGTGTCCATTTTTCATTGGAGATCTACTATTTACAAGTTGGGGTACTTGTGCCACTTGTGGCAACAAAGACTCACCCCTTTTACTTATTTGATTGAGTAATGGATATTCAGTATCTCGATAATCCTATTAGAGTTTCTGTAAGTAGATAATTTAGGGTCTAAATTTAGTGCAACCCGAAATTTTATAATGTATTTTTTTTTATCCCAAAACCTTTCATAGGTGGATAGACAACTGAATTTACTTTCCATTATCATCCTCACCCCAATTATCAACTATCCAAAAGTAATTTGTTCCATTTTCTTATCTTAAAACAAGACATTTAATAATAAAAAATTGCTATAATGCATGTCTCACCTCAATTACTTGACATTATTTTGCACCTCCAATATGTTCATTTTTTTTTTTTTTGGAGACATGTTAATTACTTCTTCTATTGCAAGGAGTAAATTCCATCCTAAAATCTCACCCCATACGATGCTAAAGAATATTACCAACAATCTATTTCTTCTATTGCAATGAGAAAATTCCTAGAATGTAATAGGTGTTATTCAATGCAAGCACCCAAGAGGGGTAAATTTGGTGATTTAAAAAATCTTTTCAAAAGCTCAAAAGATGAACAAATAAGTAATGTCTACTTTAAGTACTTTCTAAATTAATATTTATTAAACAAAAGAGTATTTGCACCCGATTCACAATGATGGTCTTTAGGAAAGACTCAATCAGCTCAGCATCATTGCTCATTTTAAATAAAGAGTAGATGGTTCTTTGCTTGATATTTCTTGGATTGATTAATGTACATATTGATATGAAATCTTCTAATAATTTTAATTAAGTCTTTTTTTTTCAAAATGGTACGGTTGTCAATTCAAATAACTCTAATTTTACTTATCTTATTGACATCTATTTGGTATGGTTATTTTTGGTGCAATATCATGTATTGGAATCCTCTCTTGGAAGGGTACTAACCTTTAACTCAAAGTTATATGCTTATTGATCATTCTTTCATGTTAGCAGGTTTAAAAAACTAGGCTTCAAGAAAGGTGGAGAATTATTGCAAGAGGGAGAACACTTTCTTGAAGCTTACAATGGTTTGTTCATGGTTTGCATTTTCTATTCCTCTTTATTCAACAAGTACATGCTGAATTTCTATACATCTCTAGCTTCATATTGCTATGCTCTTTTTTTTTTTTTTTTATAAAGTTTGTGGCACAATATCTTGTATTCAAATCCTCTCTAAGACAACCCTAAGGTACGTTTAACCCTATGATATAGGTGATTTCTTTCAATTTCTTTTTGGTACTTGTTGTTGCGACTCTAGAATCGAACATGGAGGTATAGGTGATTTCTATGTGTATATCATGCTGGAAGGTTAGGGAAGAGTTACTTTCATATGAAGTAGTTCTATGCCAGGTACTCTATCATACAATGTTCCTTAGTTCTACCACTTTGCCTCTACATTTATTCTTTCAAGCCATGATGTGTTCTAATATGTTTTCAATGTCCTCATTCACTTTTTATTGTTGAGCATTTTAATTTTCATTTTCACTTTTAGCTATTTCTGTAAAGTTTGTTCCAGTAGTTTTGCCACTTTATTCCTACTCTTTTGTTGTATATATTTGGGATCAATTTCAGTTGTCCCATTATTTATTTACTTACCTGGTCATTCTAATGATTATTGGATTTAGTAGATTAGTATAGTGTCAGTATAATATGTGTCTCTCCTTCTTATGGTGAAATTATCTGATTACCCAATTAAGTTTGATGGATTAGAGGTCTTTGTAGCCTTAAAATAATATGACACTATCTTATTTCTATGGCCAAATTAAGCGGGATAGAATAAAATTTGTAGTCAATTAGATGTGAGTGCCTTAGATTTCTGAGGATCATGTCAAAACCTATTCATTAAAATAAAATTGTGAATGTAATAGTCAACAATAGTGCCTCAGATTGCTATCAATTAGATGTGAGTGCCTGAGGTTTACTATTTTGGTTATTTAATCCAATTATGGAACTTAATGAAATCTATTATGGTAGTCTGATTCTGGGATTGGAGGTAGATATCTAATATATATCTCTACAACTCAATTTCTTTAAGTTCATGCTGAATACAAATGTTAGAAATAGTATTCTTGTTTGATCAATATCTTGTCTTAATCATGATAAACAAGAACTTTACCTTTATAATACTACTTTTTCATAATACATGGATTTAAGAGCTAGATCAGTAAGTCAAAGTTACATAAGACCCTTGCTTTTAATTTAATGTACTTTAAAACATTATCTAGATGGTTGAAAAGGAATAATAAGATTGGGAATCATATTTCTTATTTTTTGTGTGGAGAAAATAATAAAACGAATGATGCCTATATGAGAAATGGTAGGAACCCTATGATCTTATGGAACACTAGCTAATAGAGGGAGATGTTTCGAAAACAAAAAATTCCTCTAGAAAGAATAACGTTTGAGAAGGATGGGAAAAAGGATGTTATAAGATTTAAACAAAGTTTTATTTTTCTTTTTAATCTTCTTGTCCTTCTTCTCTTTTATTACCTGTGATATTGATATTATTGATACCCTTTATTGATTTCTAGCTGCCATAACTAGATATAACTATAGTTGGCTAACGGGCCAGCCCAACCCATTAGGACCAGGCCACGGGGTAAAATGGGCTGGTTTTAATCAGGCCAACAAAATCACAGCCTAACACACTTCAGGCTGTAGGCCAAAATGGGCTAAAATTTGTTTTTTAATATTTTTTTGTCATGCTTATTTTTTAGAGAATATAAGAATATATTAATTATGAAACATCAAATATTAACATAGGGGGTAAAAGGGAGACCTAATGGATAAAAATAGAATAGAGAAAAAGGATAAAAGGGAGGTCATTGTGTGAGAGGCATAGGGGGAGACAAGTTCAGCAAGAAGGAAATAGAGCTATGGAGAGAGCAAGAAAGAGAACCAAAGTGAAACTTTGAAGAAAAAAATATCAAAACCTAACTAAGGTATGCTTCTTTTTGCCCAATACTCTCATTTTTTGTATGATTTCAAAGTTATAGGGTGCTTAAATGTGAGATTTGGGTTAAATTTATCATATTTTACTCTCTCTTTTGTTTTCTCCTTATGTTATTTAGTTCATTTAGGTTGTGAGTTCTTCATTATTTTTTTTTTTCATTTTCTCTATTTTCTCCAATAACCCATTAGTTTGAAGCATTATACTCAAAATAAAAAGGGTAGGGGATAATTTTTTTTTCTCTCTTTCTAATTCATCTCTTTTTATTTATCTTTGCTATTGTTTCATTTTTTCCTTTGCTTTTTTTGAATTTATTTATCTATTTTTCTATTCATTTTTTCTAATTTTTATTTGCTCATTTTTGTTTTGGTTTTGTTTATTTTTCTTTTTAATTTTTATGTATTTATTTATATTTCTTTTTTCATAGTCATATGTTGTTATTTTTCTTTTGTTTATTTTGCTATATTTATATTTGTTTCCTCTTCCTATTTTATTATTCAGTTTTTTTTTTCTTTTTATCTATTTTTTTTCTATTTCATGTTGANTTTTAAAATATCAATTGGAAGCTCAAAGTTGAAAGATTATCATTTCCTTTCTTTTTAATTTGGATATAATTAAAATTCCTCCACCCTAATTGGTTGTATCATCATGCATAATATTTAGGGATTATGGTTAAAGTTTACAAAATCCATAGGCCCTTTGTCTATCATGGAACAATAAAATTGACTCGGTCTTATATGGGATGAGTCTCTTTTATCAGACCTAGAAAAATATAAGTGATACCCCGACGGGCACAATATGTGACAAATGGGTGGAAGGATTTCGAACCCTTTAGAATTCATGCATGTCATATTTATTTTCTGTCATTGATTAGTGAATGTAACTTTTTTTTAAGAATAAATAAAATACGTTCTTGGCCACATCTTGTAGTTTCTTTGCATAGCTAATTTAGGGTAACCGTCTCTAAACATATGTTGTGGGATGTCTAACACCTTCCCCACACATATACAGACTCTCGAACCAATCTTTGGTACGCAAACCTTTAAAAATAATAAAATAAGAAGGGTTTCCAATTGTACCTTATTTTCTAAAATAATTGGTGGCGACTCCTATTTTTCTTAAATTCGGTTGACCATTCGCGTCGCGTCTACCCCTTGGGTATGTTGTGACAACCCCCATGTACAAGTACAATTTTCTTAAATTTTGTGAATGATTTCCCTTGCTTCTTGTTTCTTTTGGCCTAGTTTAAAGTCTAGGTGAGGATATGAACTATGGCTCTTGTATTTTTTGTTTTTAAGGCATTGTAAGATTTCTTTCCTTTCCCTTCTCTTTTCTGAATCGATCTGCATATCATATTGTTTAATTTGGGTCAGAACATAAGAGTGTGTTTGGATGGAGACATTTGAGAGGGTGATTCATTTTCCTCGGTGATTTCAAATTCTAATACATGAAATACATTGTTTGGTTGACAATAGAAGGAATTCTAGAATTAACAGAAAATATCTTGTGTATTAGTTGGGTAGGGCTCTGCCTCTCCCTTCTTGATTGCTCTCTTTCTAGTGAAGTAGTGCTTTGCCTTCTCCTACTAGATTGGTTCTAGTTTGAGCAGGACTTTGCCCCTTCTCCACTGGCATGCTCGGGTGCCTTTCTCTTCCCTAGAGAATTCTTCGGTGGCTCTCTCTTTTTATTAATGTTTATGTGTCTTAGGTCAAGATTGTGTGTGTTGTGGTGGTTACAGGAGGTCTTATTTATACTAGAGCTTGGGGCCATTAGGATTCCTAGTTGCATAAAGATTCCTAACTGCATTAGGATTTCTAGTAGCGTTAGGATTCATAACTGTATTAGGATTCCTAGACGTATTAGGATTCCTGATGACCTTAGAGTGGATGCCAAGTAATAGGCAGCTTTCTAGGCAAGACGGCACTTAACACTACAATTTAGGCTCAGGGCGTGCACCCCGCTACTAGGCCACATGCCCATAAAAAAGGGCGTGTTCCCCCTTGTTGGGGCATGTGGCCCGGTCCATGGCTGGCCCAATCTTTGGCTGTTTCAGGTTTTTGGGCGTTTTGGCCTATGACTTTGCTATTTTTCAGGTACCAACAGGGAAAATATCAATATCCTAACTGAGTTCACTTTGCAACCAAAGCCTAATGACAGTACATGAAGAACGTTAAAAAATCACTACATTAAATACAAACCTAAATAGAATCTAATTACAGTATAAACCACAAATCCAACAGCAGACATAAAAACTTCATTTGCATTTTAGGAAAGGGGTCATGAATAAAATCATTAAACATGACTCTCCAATGTTCCACTAGTAAAACCCTCAACACATTCGTCTTCCACTTGAAAGTGTGAAATATCAATATCATTAATGTTTATGTGTCTTAGGTCAAGATTGTGTGTGTTGTGGTGGTTACAAGAGGTCTTATTTATACTAGAGCTTGGAGCCATTAGGATTCCTAGTTGCATAAAGATTCCTAACTGCATTAGGATTTCTAGTAGCGTTAGGATTCATAACTGTATTAGGATTCCTAGACACATTAGGATTCCTGATGACCATAGAGTGGATGCCAAGTAATAGGCAGCTTTCTAGGCACGACGGCACCTAACACTACAATTTAGGCTTAGGGCGTGCACCCCGCTATTGGGCCACATGCCCATAAAAAGGGCCTGTGTGCCCCCTTGTTGGGGCATGTGGCCCGGTCCATGGCTGGCCCAATCTTTGGCTGTTTTAGGTTTTTGGGCGTTTTGGCCTATGACTTTGCTATTTTTCAGGTTCTAGGCTAAGTCTGGAGTGCTTTGTCTACTAGGCTACCCAAATGAGGTGTCTACAATATCTTGTTTCACTCTTAATTGGCTTGCATGTTGGGCTTGATTCTTGCTTGTAACCTTTTGTGTTTCCTTATATTTCTATATATTCAATATATATATATAAGGAAGCTACAATAAAATTGTTGATTGAGGAGAATTGGTGACCTATAATAATTCATCCCTAATTTTTCTCTAAAGATAATTACCATTAGGGTTTCTTGGGTAGCACCCCAATTGTTTATAAATAGAATGGCCAATGTAGGCAACCTCCTCGTATGCTTTTGCCCTTCCTCCTTGTGGCATTGTTTGTGCCTTTCTTTGTTCTTTTAGTTTCTAGGCAATCAACCAGAACCATGAGCTACCAATTTCAATTGGCTAGTATGATTTATTCTACTGATCAAATATCATAGACATTCATATAACTCATTTGTTTTGTTTTGTGCAGCAGTTATGGCTCCAATATTTATTTTCCTTTATGAAATCATCAAGACCTAATGGACCACAAGCATCAAGGTATATTTTTTTTGACCTTTCTGATCTTTTTTTTCTTTTATGGTAGCCTCTGTCCACCGTCATGTATGTGATCCTGCCAATATTGTAGTAGTAGCATAGGCTAGAGACACCATTCTTGGTGCTATAAATATAGTTTTTGTTTGCTGTCTCTATTGCCTTAAATGTCAATCATTTTTTTTCTCCTCTTCTCCTGCTTCATCCTGAATGATCAATGTTTCAAAAATTGGTTGTCTTTTTATTCTCCAATTGATCTTCTAAAGCCTACTAATTTGTCTCTCTCCTCGGTTTATTTTTGGGTGATTTTCACTATTCCTCTTCATCTATGAACTCGTCCATGTCTATAGGGTGAGTGAAGAAGGCACTTCCTACTATTGGAAAAATGGCTAAGGATGTCTACGATACCGCACCAGAATGTGTCTCAAAGTTTGGCAGCTTTATCACTAATCAGTATGTATTTTCTTTATTTTTATATTGTTATCTATGTGGGAATCTACTATCAATTTGTTTTGGATGCTAAACATAAAGGTTGAGTGTTGAGGGTTAAGAAGCATTTGGTTTTTGTTGGAAAGGTTTGATAGACACCGTGGCTGTTTGAAGGGTCTAATAGGTACGGTTCAAGAGATTTTTATGTGTCCCTTATATTTTTGGTCATTTTGTTGCACGATATTTGTTTTTTATTCTTTAGTCATATGCTTGCTACCTTACAAAGCATGACTTTTGATGGTACTTTTCTTATGGAATTAAAAAAAAAAAAAAAAAAAAACCAGATGTTACTTATCTTATGGTACTTTTCTATGAGTAATTTTTATTTTAATGAAAAGGTTATGGATGTTACTTGAAATTCACCAGCAAAATCAAAGTGGAGGAACTTGAATAACACTTGATCTATACTTCTTTCTTATTTTCTTCCTAGATTTATCTCTGTTTGGAGGTTAGTCTTTTTCCTTAATTTGTTTTGTAAGTTTAAAATCACCATTCTTTGCTCGTTGCACTTGCGGAAATGATATTTCATGAAAATTTGCATTGCTTAATTAATCAAGTAGCATTTTTTTTTTTCATTGAAGAACAATTGAGACTAACATAAACTTTGATCCTTTCAGTCAAATTCACTTAATTAAAATGAAATTCAGTCATTTTTATTATGTGAACATAGTATGTTATTTTTAAAAGTATTCATATGTTTTAACACTATGGGTTGAAATGCAAAGAAGATAATACTTCAACTATTAAAATTTGACCAGTTAAAATGACAATATATAAGTCTTAAAATGGTGCAAAGAAGGGGATGTTATTTAATATATATATTTTATCTTTTGCATTCTAGATGATCAAAAGGCTTTGCTCATCTTGGGAGTGCAACATATGATTCTATGAAATGATTATTCTTTCATCTATAAGGTTGTTGATGAGAATCAAGGCAGCAAGACTACTCTATGCGACCATTTGCACATTCGTAGAGGTCCGATCACTTGAGCTCGAGCCAAGAGGATGCAAGAGAGCTTGAATGGACTCATAGAGGAGGTTTAGACTCAAAACACAAGTCAAGAAGCAAGGAATGAAGATGGGAGAATCATGTTCTTTATTCGGGTTTTAGAAGGCATAAGTGAGGAAAAAGGATAGGGGCTAAGCGCTCCAGTGCCTTTCACCTAGTGCCCCAGTGCCCAAGCAAGAGAGCCCTTAGGGCCATAGGACCAGCACCCCAGCACTTGGGCATTTTCCCTCACGTGTGTGTTTTTGCTTCCTTTCCGAATGTGGCTCTGTTGAAGGAACAATTGGGTCAAGCATGGAGCTTTAGTGTGGGAGGTTGAACTGGGAGGTTGGACCAAGCTCTCAGTTAGAGCTTTCTTTTGGGCTGAAAAATACCACTTGTGTTTTGGACCAATTTAATGCTTATTTGTTTTGGGCTCAATTCTGTTTTTTGGTTTAAATAACATTTTCAGCACTTTAGTTATTAAGGCTTTAGTTATTGGGACTTTTACTAAATTAGGGTTGTCACTAGGTTTGACCTAGGTTTGCTGAAGTGTTTTCCTTTAAAGGAAGGTCAGCCCCCTTATGGTGGTCATAACTTGAATTTTTGGTAAATGGAAGATTTCCTTTCTTGGTTCTTTTGAAGAAATTCTGAACTTATCAGTGTTACAACGTACCCGAAGGTCGCTACGATGCGGATAGTGAAATAAAAAGAGATTTAGTTTTTGAAATGAAAACTCTAGAGTCGCCACCAATTGTATTAAAAAAAATAGAGAACAATTGAAAAACCCTTTTTTTATTTATTAAATAATAAAAAACATTGGTCTACGAACCAAAGAGGGTTCGAGAGTCTGTTTATGTGTGGGGAAGGTGTTAGGCACCCCACAGTATCCGTCTAAAGACAATTACCCTAAATTAGTTGTGCGAATAGAATATGGCAAAAAATGTATATTTTATTTACTCTAGAATAATAAATTGATTACAAGAATATCTGACAAAAATAAAAACCCAGAATTTAAACGTGCAATGCATGAATTATCTACCGAGACCTAAATCCTTCCACTCCTTCATCGCATGAAGCGACCGTCCATGGTGGCATTACCTTCACCTAGATCGGATAGAGAAAGGCATCCCATATAGGACTGAATCGCCCTATCCTCCCATGATAAGTGAAGGGGCATGCGGATACTACGTGACACATGTATATTTTTACATGCAATGGAAATGCATGACTTTAAATATTACAAAACTTGTCTCAAAATCTAAGTACTGAGAAATTTTAAATTACATCCAAAAATAAAAAAATAAAAAGATAAATAAAACAACGTTCTTGCTCCACGCTTGCATCTGGATATTCCGGTTGGGCCTTCCGATTTACTTGTACTCGTAATTACCATAAATTATGTCTAAGGATGTCCATATATACAAAACATAAAGTAGGCAAGACTGAAAGACTTATGGTTCTTAAGAGACAAAACTGAGAGTGAACTAGAGCCAAAACTTAGAGTAAACTAGACATGAAAAAATTCTAAAAATTATATACATTGAAGCCACATGTCTTACGGTTTTAATAAAATCAAAATTACTTAATTTAAATTTGTACAACTTCAGAAAAAATGAAAGACTGAACACTGCCAGAGATAAGGCATCAATGTTAGTGCAACCTTGAGCAGCTAAATTCAAACTCGAACTGGTAGTAAACTAGACATGAAATAAATATAAAAATTTCACACATTGAAGCCACACATCTTACGGTTCTAATGAGATAAGAACCATGTAAAATGGAGTTGTACAACTTCAAAAAAAAAAAATGAAACACCAAACACTGCCAGGGATAGGGCATCAATGTCAGTGTAACATTAAGTAGCTATGTTCTAACTCGAACTAGCAGTAAAATATACATGCAAAAAATCTAAACATTTTATAAATTGAAGCTACACATCTTACAGTTCTAATGAGATAAGAACCACATAAAACGGAGCTATACAACTTCAGAAGAAAAAAAAAATGAAACACCGAACACTACCAGGGATAGGGCATTAGTGTCAGTGTAACATTAAACAACTATGTTCAAACTCGAACTGGCAGTAAACTACACATTTAAAAAATTTAAACATTGCACACATTGAAGCTACACATCTTACGGTTCTAATGAGATAAAAACCACGTAAAATGGATCTGTGAAACTTCAGAAAAAAAAAAATGAAACACCAAACACTGCCAGGGATAGGGCATCAGTGTCAATGTAACATTACGCAGCTATGTTCAAACTCAAACCGGCAATAAACTACACATTCAAAAAATCTAAAAATTTCACACATTGAAGCTACACATGTTACGGTTCTAATGAGATAAGAACCACATAAAATGGAGTTGTAAAACTTCAGAAAAAAAAAAAATGAAACACCAAACACTGCCAGGGATAGGGCATCAATGTCAATGTAACATTACGTAGCTATGTTCAAACTCGAACTGGCAGTAAACTACAAATGAAAAAAATCTAAAAATTTCACAAATAGAAGCTAGACATCTTATGGTTCTAATGAGATAAGAACCAAGTAAAATAGAGTTGTACAACTTCAGAAACAAATGAAACACCGAACACTGCCAGGGATAGGGCATCAATGTCAGTGTAACATTAAGCAGTTATGTTCAAACTCGAAATAGCAGTAAACTACATATGAAAAAAAATCTAAAAATTGCACACATTAAAGCCGTACATCTTACGGTTCTAATGAGACCAACCTTACTTAAATCCGATCTTTGTAGCTCCAAAAACAATTAAAACACTGAGCATTGCCAGGGGAGAACTGACAGCAATGAAAAAAATGTACAAACATTCTTTTCATAACAAAACAAAATGGAGCCAAATTGACATTAAAACAGTATGGGATTAATACTCAATATGCTAGATAGAAGCTATTTGGACTCTAAGAAATATCTTTTCATATGGGATAAAGAGTCATTCCATGCTATTTACAATCCCGAAATCTAGGCAAACACTAAACATATCTAGAACAGCAGGAAAACCCATGCAGAAAATCTCCCAAGATGGCCTAAGGACCCATCCAAGATGGCACAAAAAACTACAATTAAAACCATCATTGAAGCATACTTAAACAGCCAAGAAATTAATCATCAATGAAGGATAAATAACTCCACAAACGTCCTAAAGAAAACCAAAAAATAAATCATGACTAATCATGCGTTTACAACATTGAAGACCAAAAATCATGAAACAAATACCATCTACCCCTAATAATGCAATTCTAAAACCTACTCAAAGTCTAAAAAAGAGGGCATAATCAAACCAGCAATGACAATTGCAACTCTCAAAAGCTGACCACATATAAAAATCTGAATGAAAACACAAACAACAAGCCTTCCATAAACACATGTCTAGGAAAATGTGAACTAATTTCAATAATCAAAGATTAAATCAAAGGTAAATTCAAGGCAAAGAGTCTCTATTCAACTCTCCAAAAAATGGGAAGGAAAGAAGATAGAATCTTACAATTAAATCTTTAAGCATAATAGAGACAAAGAGGTTAATAATTAGAGCTTCAACCTCATACTTAGGACCTAGAACCAGAAAAATCTATATGATCAAGCATGGATTTCAGAATTTGATAATAAACATGCTATAGCTTTAAATCTTCAAGAAAAAAAAACAAACAAGCATCATAGAGATAAAGAAGTAAAAACAGAAAAAGGAAGAACAAGCACAGTAAACCAGCAAACCAGAAATTATCCGAGGGATACAACAATCCATTTCATGCTATTCTATAACAATTAAAATCACACATTGTTTCCACGCAGCTTCCACTTCTTTGGTGAAAAGAAAACAGAGCAAGAGAGGATTCGGAGAGTGATCTTGGTTTTAAAAAATCCAAGGAATGAGACCCAAGGGTCTCAATAGATTACAGTTTTGTTTTTCTCACTCGCTCCCTCTTGGTTGCTCTTTACCAAGCTCTCCTTTCTCTCTTTTCAAATCTGCTCTCTGCTCTCCCCTTTTTAAATTTTGCTCTTTGCCTTCAAGAAGGAAAAACCGTTTTTTTCACTTTGCCTCTTGGTTCTTGTGTATGGACCCTTGCTGAAATGAGTGGTTCTCCTTGTTTTGACTTTTCTTTCATTCCTTTGTTTCCTACTTTGCCCCTTTAGTTAACTGCTGCCCCCCTCATCTTTTCTCTTTTTTACTTGCTTTTCTTTACTTAAATACTTAGTTATTCAATTAAAAGAAAGAAAAATCCAAGGTTGGACCAATGGGGAGAGAAGGAAATCTATTCCTTGCTCTCCTATTGGTTCCTTTAGATCCAATGATGCCAAAAGTAAATTTATAGAATATATTTATATGTTTCATCAATTATTTACATAATTAAGAAAAATAACAAAAATGGAACAAGTGGACTTAAATAAAAATGGGCTTAGTGAAACAATGGATTAGACTTAGGTTTTCTTTTTAATGTAAAAGCCCAAACAAATAAAAAACATTAATTAAAAATTTAAATTTATCTCCAATTTTCTTAAATATATTTTTAACTATCAAATGACCCGGACAAAATTCGGTGTCTACAATCAGGAATGGTGATTCTTGTAGCATTTTCCAAGCCTTATCACTCACCCTTATCCCCTCTTGAGTGTGACGTCTATATCTTCCCGGATGCCTTTGATTCTCACTTTGCTAAGTGTTGGGTCAATGTCTTCTTTGTTTTGTTTTTCTATTTAAGAACTTGATTAGACGCTTCGGATTTCCTCTAATTATTGTTAGGTCTAGAGGCAAGTCCAAGAGGTTCGCATCATATGGTATCAGAGCTCGTGGTTCTAATCAAGGTTCGGTTATCCCTTCTTATTTTTTCTTTTTTCTTGCTTTCTTTGGTCACTGAAATTTTTTTTAAAAAAATTTTATAGGTTGTTCTTCATTTCTTTCTTGCTGTTATATTTCAATTCACCTTTATCCTTGCTATTTTGTTCCATTTTCTTTGTGTTCTTGCATTTTCTTGTTGATTCCATGGAATTCTGGTTGTGTTCATCTTGTTCTTGATTTTTTCGAATTTTTGAAAATTTTTTGGTGTCTTTTCTGTTAATTCCCCTTGTGTCCTTGGTAACTATCCATAAGGCTCCATTTGGGTGTGTTTCATTTGTATTTTTTTGGGTTTTCTTATTGCTATGCATTTAGGGCTATTGAATTATCTCTTGTGATTATGTAACTTGTCTAAATACTTGCTTTTATTTCCTAGAACCTTTATTTCATGTCTCGTACAAATTTGAATCAACTCATCTGCCCATCATTTATTCAAAAATAGATGAGCAAAAGGGGGCAATTGTTGAAACCCAAATTTGTACCTATGGATATATTAGCCTTTTTTAATTTTTCTTGTGGGTTCAATTCAAATATCCCAAAAAATTACAAAACAAAAGCAAAAAGAATAAACACAAATCAAAATAGGTTACAGAATATTTTTCATTCTGTCTAAATAAAAAAATCCTATCTAAAAAAGAGACAAAAGAAATTAAATGAATAAGGGTGCAGCAGAAGCAACCCTTTGGCATTTTCTGTAAGCAGCACAGCCCCCATTGCCGCTGCATTGTTGGGTGACACCATGCTTTGTTGACCAAGCCACCAGTGCCTCATTTGGCTATACAACCTGCAAATGGGAGAAGAAGAGTTTAGCACATATGAGAAATTAATCTCAGTTCTGGCTATAAAATGGGTCTCCCCAAGTAGAGCAAAACATACAGACACCAGGATATACAGAGAGAGAGGTACGAAGATAGAAAGAGATAAATACACAGTAACAAAGGAGAAGTTCATAGATAACAAAGAATTCTGAGAGCGATATTGAGAAAATTTGTAGCATAAGAAAGAGAAATATTTCTACTAATTAAGGTACTAACATTTTCTCATTGCTCATTCTTTGTGTTAAATTTCCACTTGTTGCACTCACACAGAGCATTTACGGTATACACACTTCATACTCACTCACAGTTACATATTACCATTTTCTATTTAGTTTCTCAGTTTCTGGGTACATGGATTAACTTTAAATTTCAAATCTCTTGCCTTCTCCATTTTGTTTTTGAAGCAAGGAAGGGTGGCGCCGTCAAAGGTGGTGGCTCCACCCCTTCCCTTTATTTTTCTTAGACAAACAGATGCAAAAGATTATTAAGACAAAGGTACCAAAGAAAGAAAAAGAGAGAATCAACTCCCTTTATAAATTATAATCTGAATTCCCCAAATTCCCAATTTGTTAAAGATAGCAAAACCTAGAAATTAAAATGTTTAGGTACATGCATGGAATCATAGATGAAGCACAATAGAAGCCAAATTAGAAAGGGAGAAACCAAATAAAAGGGATGAACCGAGTAAAAGGGAAGTGAGAGAAACTGAGTTAGAGAAAGAAACTTCCTTTTAGAAAGAGAAATTGAATTTAAAGGGGGAGATAGAGATTTCAAAGAAGGGAAGCCATAGATGAAGAGAAAGGAAGTGAATTTCTTACCTTGAACTCATTGCTTAAGATCCATTTTGGCTTGCTTTCGGGGTTTGAGGCTCGATGGGTTAAAAAATCTTAGTCCTGCGTTTTGTTTCTTTGCTCCCTGTTGCTCATCATTTCTTTCCCCCATTCTTCTCTTTATCATTCATCATTGCTAAATGTTGTTTTTGTTTTTGTTTTTGTTTTTTTTTTTTTTTTTATTCTATTTGGTTTATTCAAGGCTTTAGAATGGATTTGGTCCAATGTTTCTCATTTGTCTCATTGCTATGAGTATGGGCTGAATCCGAAATGAGCCAATCAATTTATGGGTTCAACTTTCTTTTTCTTTGGATTTGGGTCATTTGCTGTTTGTTTTAATTTAGGCTTTTTTATTTTTGGATTGGGTTTAATTCTTATAGGTTCATGTAGGCTAGTCCATTTCGTTTTGGGCTTTTCTTGCTTATTTGGGCTTATGTATTTGCTGGACTTGACTTATTCTTTGATTAGTATTTCTTTTCTATTAGCCCTTTTCATTTTTTAGTCCATTTATTTTTTGTTTAGGCTGAATCTATTTGGGTTGGTCCATTTTTTTTGCTTAGTTTTACTTGCAATTTTGGGGTGTTATGTTTAGGCCCATTTTTTTTTTTTTTTGAGTTCATATTATTTTTTAGTTAGGTTACTAATCATTTTTATTAGGTTGCATTTGATTTAATTATGGTAAGTTTATGACTTTAGTTATGAGGTTAGTGCTTGGGGCTTTGTCATTTGATATTTGCTGAATTTTTTATTATTCAATTGAGATTTAATTTATTTAGGACACTTGCTTTCTTTAGGGTTAATTTAAATTATTTTTTTTCTTATAATTGTTCTTATTCATTATTTTTTTTTATTTTATCAGTTTATCTTAGATATTTTATGTGCTTTATTTCCTTTCATAAAAATTAAAGCCCAACGACGGATTAAATTAGGGAATAATTGTGTTGACAATTTTTCTTAATGTTCTTGAG